>JAAGKR010011938.1:0-17848 GCA_011419295.1 Clarias macrocephalus
CGATGAATACGGTCTGCTCCATGAAAGAGTTAATTCATCATGGAGGTCACCAAAGAAGGGGAGAGAGAGACGTTGAGGCTCCTCCCCCCGGCCACCCGGCAGAAACCTGTCGTCTAATCTCGAATCTCTTAGGGGAATCTCACTTCTGCGGCCAGTCGATATGCAATCGCTCGACCGCACGCGTTACAACCTCTAATAATTCCTCATAAGCTCTGTGAGCACTGGAGGAGCGCTGTGAGGAGGCTACTTCCATGGAAGCAAGAGAGGAAGATTCTTCCGCTCCTTCACAAGAAGCGCCGGAGCGCGCTTGCGAAGCGGAAGCTAAAACTTCCTGATCCGGAGAGAGCGAGAGAGAAATCGGAAATTCCATCTCGTGCGCGTCTGCCAGATCAGCACGCGAGCCCCAGGAATGCGCCGCGGCTCGCGGTTTCTCTTTGAAGAAAGCAAGCCGCGCGCGAAGCACCTTAATAGGGAGAAGATCACAGTACTCACATTCTCCCTGAAGCCCGAGGCGAGCGTGTTCTTCCCCCAAGCACTCGAGACAAAACTCATGAAGATCGCCCTCCGAAAGAGATCTATCGCACGGAGGCACGCATCTCTTAAGCAACTCCGCCATATCGGTGAGTTAATGCTGTTATTTTTTATTTTGCTTTCGTTACGGCTTGTACACGCAAACACAAAACGGTCCTGAAGACAAAAAGATCTGAGGATGTTTCCAGTTCACTCCTATTTATAACCTGCAGGTGCACCTTATTCGGTGACGTCATGCCTGGCACAGGTTATAAGCCGAAGGTATTCGGCGGGTTTGACATACACAGGCTTCACAACCGGGCAACAAAGAGATGTTCCCATAGCGTTTTCACGCAGCATTGAGTGTAGCTTTTGAAAGGGAACCATATATTTTGCTCGGATTCTAATTGATTCCCTCACCCATCTTACATTTTTAAGTATCCATTACACAATTTACTTTCAACTTTTTCTGCCAGCATTAAAACGCCTTCTCATGATGACAGCTGAAAGCTGTTTTTTTTAGCTTTACTAATCATTTACTGTTAATAGCCTGATGCTGTGTTCAAACTTTAGTCATTTTGAATTGTGAATTGGTTGAACTGTTAAACTGAAAGTATATTTTTTGGCTCAGAAATTTTTTTTTTACAGTACTCTAAAAAACTTAAATCTACGTGGAATGTCATCAATAGGAAGATGTACAGTAATAAACCATCAAGCAAAGCTGAGCTGTTTGCTTTTTTGCAAAAGGCATTGTATAAAGTTATCCAACAGCAATGTAAAAACTGGTGGAGAGCCAAATCGCATAAAAGTTGTAATTGCGAATTGGGGTTATGCCACCAAATACTAATATCTTAATTTTATTTAGCCAAAGCATTAACACAATTTGTTTACTAATTATTTCCATTTTGTTTTATTTGAGTTATTAAAGCTCTGCAAATAGTGCATGATATTTTGATGGGTTGTCATGTAATTTCCTTTAAATATACACTAAATAACAATCGTTATATTTTAAATTTAGGAAAAATATTGTCAGTTCCCAAAAATGAAACACAACTGTTCATCTCAATTGGTTGACATGATTTATGTTTTTATAGTCAGTATTGGAATTCATACTGTAATAGATGCATATGAGAGAAATAGGAATCTGATTTAATATAAATTGATTTAATATAAATTTATAAATTGATCATTTGATTTTGCATGTTGTTTTTCTGCGATTATACAAAGTTTGTAAATGGTGGTTGTTGTACTTTTTTCTCTCCTCTAGTCATTTGAACATGGCCTTGTAAAAAATGTGGAGCGTTAATGTATAATAGGTACAAATTGTTAAAACATTACAAGTTGACAAGAAATCAACGCTGTCAACGTTTTTTATGCGAGTTGCCCATGTGCTTTCAGGACATGGAATAGCCTAAATAGGCATGCATATCATGCCCATACATTACCATCACAGACATCAAGACAATTAGTGATATTCAAATGTCAGTTGTTTGATTGTGCTGAGCTTTCTTCAGAGAAAGATTATTTTTATATTAGAATGCATCTTAAAAATGGTCAGACTTGTAGTTGCCTGTTTCTAGGCTGTAGATTTCAGACCAACATTTATGGTACTTTCTTTTCCCACAAATAGAAAACACAAAACACGAGTTAAAATACTTTAAATCAGTTTTTTCTGCAATTTACCTTCTCCTTGGACAAATATGTTTTCAATTCAATTCAATTTTATTTGTATAGTGCTTTTAACAATTGACATTGTCGCAAAGCAGCTTTACACAATCAAAAGAATTTTATACGTTTGTATGAGAAGTGAACCTGTATGAATCAGAATGATAAGACTGTCCCTGATGAGCAAGCCGAGGACGATGGTGACAGTGGCAAGAAAAAACTCCCTGAGTTGGCAATAGGAAGAAACCTTGAGAGGAACCAGACTCAGCAGGGAAACCATCCTCATGTGGGTAAAACAGATAGCAGGGATTGACCTAACGTGGGATAGGTGGGTTTAACTGGAGTTTATTGATTATCGTGCAAATGATTGATTAAAATGACAAAAATGTCATATAACTCCAAATAGAAGGGTTTAACTAGAAAAAAAAAAGCTTTTGTGACATGTTGCTCATATAGGGAGAGGCATAACACAAGAGGAATTCTGGGTAAAAGTGCAATAGATTTATTGTTTATTTGATTATTGTGACAATAATGACAATAAATGAATATAACGACAAATAGAGGGGTTTAACTGGGGAAAAAAGCTCTTCTGACATACAGCTGGGATAGGGAGAGGCATAGCACTAGAATAATTCAGGGGAAAAGTGCAAAGAATTCGTTGTTTAATTGATTAATGTGCCAATAATCAATTAAAGTGACAATAAATTAATATAACTCCAAATAGAGGGTTTAACTGGGAAAAAATCTCTTGTGACATGCAGCTGGGATAGGGAGAGGCATAGCACAAAAGGTATTCTGGGTAAAAGTGCAATAGATTTATTGTTTAATTGATTATTGTGCCAATAATGACAATAATTCCAAATAGAGGGGTTTAACTGGGAAAAACACTTGTGACATGTTGCTGGGAAAGGGAGAGGCATATCACAAGAGGAATTCTTGGTAAAAGTGCAAAGGATTTATTGTTTAATTGATGATTGTGAAATTGTGCCAATATCCCTGAATCAATGACTGCACTTGCTGTTTTCTACGTTTTCACAGAGTGCATGTAATGTTTACACGGTCCCTAAGCCGCACGCAGCGCAGTTCCGCTTTTAACCGTGTTATGCGCCTCTCAGAATAAATATTTTTGTTAATATCAACTTCAAACATGCCGAAATATGACAGTTACTACTTGAAGTACATTAAAGTCAAATAGGTGAACATATCACAAGACCCGATATTCGTTCAAAACCTACGTAGTAGGTAAACCTACGTATGTAGAGGGGCGGCAAAACGAACATCGAACGGCAAACGAACTTTACCGCAGTGGAGAGCGGAAGTGAATTACTGCCCTCAGCATTGGAAGAGAGAAACTGCGAACATTCTAGAGAGGGAACGAGGTTCAGCTTTTGACTTTTTGACCGCTTGTCTGAGTAACCGCGCCTCTGTCTGTTCTGAACTCGGCGGGATAGCAGCCTGCGGAACTGCCCGGCGGTTCTGCCGCGTTGTTACACTAATAAAACAGAACAATCAGAAAAAAGTAACTTGACATGTTAGCTAGCTTTACTGTGACCGAAAGAATCATTACCTGTTTAACTGTGTTGCTTTTTTCTCACTTTGCATGCAACCTATCAACAGGTCTGTGTGCTAACTATGCGCGCGAACAAAGACACACACACACACACACACAGACTGGGAGAGAGAGAGAGAGAGAGAGAGAGAGAGAAAGAGAGTTATTTTATGATACCTTTGCTGATCAGAGCATTTACTGTACACACCTCGAGTGTTCTTCAGAGTGGCTGTGCTAAAAATGCGCCAAACTTTCACTATCGTTTTGAAATTCCACTCTCTCACCACCCGCTCTCACTGCAGGATAACACAAACCCTGAGTGTGATCTGCACTTACTTAGGGATTTAAATGATCCTCATGGAAACATCACATACAAGAGCAGTGCCTTTATTTGTGACATACTGTATACAGTTTATTATTATTTACAGTTCCTTTATTTTTGCCAGTCTGGTTGAAAACAAAGGTTAGCCATGATACACCCATTGAGCACATAGGGTTAAACCCTCTACCCCTAAGCTATCACGTGATTAGATGTTAAAAACATGGGAGTGAATTTCTACAGGGAGCTGGAATGAACAATACATTATGTCATATAATATGTAATACATTTTAAAACAAAGTTAAAACAAAGATATTATTATGTAATCAATTTTAAAACAAAGATAAAACAAAGATACTACATATGAAAAATTAATGATGTGTAAGAAAATGTGTAGCATGTTAAGCAAATGTTTGCATTAACATTTATTATAGCCACCTCTGCAATTATCCTTATACAGCAAACATCAAGCTTCATGTCCAAAGGTTCTTTACTGTACAATCCTCTTCGTTGTCAGGGGTAACTTTGTGTTTTGTAGTTCCTTTCTGTTTGACTTCAGTTCCCATTGACATTCGTATTTAACATTGGATGTTATTTGCATGTTATAATTCCTCACTGACTTCTACCATAGAAGCTATATGAGATTATGAAAATGCAAAATTACTAGGACTAGTACATTAGTTATGCATTCACATTTAAGGTATAACAGACAAACCTATTGCTTTGAGGTAGTTTTTTTTTTTTTTTTTTTTTTTTTTTAATAAACATATACATTATAGGGCTCAGGATTACACAGTATGGAGTGATGAATACCTTCTTTTTGTTGTTGAACAAACAAAACAGCAAAATCCTTAGTCTTGAATGAACACCCAGAGTGTTGATTTAACACCCCAAGTGTTTATATATGACCTAATGGTCACGAATGTACTCTGAAAGTGTTAAATCAACACTCTGGGTGTTCATTCAAGACTAAGGATTTTGCGGTGAAGGCAACATGGTGTAAATCATTTTATTTCATTTTAACCAACATGACTGAGCAAAAAATAATTAAATAAATGGGTCACGGACTGTAGGCAAAGAGATGTTTTTCTGGCTGTTTTCGGTTGTTTCTATGATATAATTATATAGATGCAATATAAAATAAAGCATTCTTGCTTTGACCTGGGGTCATTACCGTTACGTGTGTGATATGAAGAGCTTTAAAGGGGCTTTAGGCTTTAGAGTGGATTAATGGAATGAAACTGGTGAGAGTGCTTGTGACACGTACGGGAGATGGCATGGGATTTTTAATAAAGAAACTTAAAGGAAATGAAAGAAAACTGAAAACACAAAACAAACAGAGCTCCCCCATCTACGCGAAAACGGACGGGGCTCTGGAAACTAAAACAAAAGCTAAAGATCCTCTCTAGGCCTTTGCCCTTACCGAAGATTTACTGTATATGAGAGAGTTTTATTTGTGTGTTTGCACTATTACACTGAGCGTTTCCACTGATGCGTGCCGCTTTCTCTTTCTCTCTCTTTCGCCGGCGTCTTAGGGAGGCAGAGGCTGGGGCTTTGCCTCTGTCTCTTGACTTTCTGCGCGTTTCTTTCTGTCTTTCTTTCTTTCTTTCTTTCTTTCTTTCTTTCTTTCTGTTTGGCCCTGATACCTTTACCGGTGCTACCTAATGATCACACGAAGGCTGATTGCCTGACTGTGTCATTGCCTGGCAACCGCATGCATAAATAGCCACGCCTTTGCCTATTCAAAACGCCGCGTGGTAGCAGCCTGTGGATTTGCCCATTCTGAACAGTTTATACTTTACGTATCTCTGCCCCTCGCGCGGCCAACGTCGTTACAATTACCTATCCTACCTACATATTTTAAGTCTCAAACACTTACGTTTACAGCTAATTAATAATCCCAACTCCCATGTTTCTCTTCCTTTCACCATAAATTTATACATAGTAGCTCATATTCTAGTAATAAATTATAGACAGAAGGAACAAGGTTGATTATATCAAACATGAATAGACATGTTTCAAAGAAGCCACAGAGAAGATTTTGAACTCAATTTTGAAATTAAATGAATTAGCTTTTTATGTTCAAAAGCTTGCAGAAATAGCATTTTAGCACTTTTCGATATCTTAATATTTCAGTGTTACACCCACTCACAAAAGTGAGTACACACCTCTAATTTCAGCAAACATTTTAGTATATCTTCTTAAAGGACAATACTATAGAAAGGAAACTTGGATATATTTTAGAATGGTCAATGTGCAGCTTCTATAACAGTATAGATTTAATGTCCTCTGAAAATAATTCAACATACAGCCATGTGATATCATTATGGAGGAGTGGAAGAGGATCCCAGCAACAACATGTGCAGCTCTGGTCTAATCTATGCCCAGGAGGATTAAGGCCGTGCTAGATAACAGTGCTTCTCACACAAAATATTGATATTTTGAACACAGTTTGTGTTCACTTCGGGTGTATTCATTTTCATTTGCACGTTGACTACTCGAAAATGTATCCAAGTTTCATTATCCCTTGTTTCATTGAACATATAATGACGTGATTGTGTACACCCCACAAATGTGAGTACTCATATTTCACAAGTCTCACATTTCAACACTCATCCCTGCTCATCTCGTTCTTTGCATTAATTCATCCACTCTTTCTGATGTTCTTCTTCTGCTTTATCTGCTGAACTATTATCTTCATTTTTATATGTTATAGTTAAAATGTATTTCCAGTTCCGATTTCAACCTACGCTTCTCCCTTGATTTACGGCTTCTGTCTCTCGTTTTGGTTTCGTTTTCCTCGCTCCAGTGTATTCCCGGTTTTTGATCTCGTGCTTTCCTTTTGACTATGGATCTTGCTTCACGTTTTGGTTTTGACGTTTCACGGACTGATTTCACAGTGTTCGACCCCTGCTTACGCTTCCGACCACGCCCTCGGATCACGTTACAGTCATTCTCCAGTTACAGTGACAGAATAATCCAGCCTGCCATGAATCCAGTGGATTCTGACTGTATGAGAGCGGCACTGGAGAGTCAAGGTGCTCTGCTTGGAGCTCATCAGCAGGAGTTACTCAGCACCAAGCAGTCTCTCGCTGATGTCATGTCCCAACTCCACATGCTCCGACTCTCCCTACCGCAAGCAACAATGCAACAAGAGCCACGCATCTCCGCCCCACCCACCTACGAAGGAGATCCGGGCACCTGCCGCTCCTTTCTGTCTCAGTGCTCACTGATTTTCGAGCTCCAAACCTCCACCTTTTCCACTGAATGGTCCAAGGTGGCCTACGTCATTACGCCTGTCAGGACGTTCTTGGTGTCCATTTCCGGGCACGTCCTGACAGGCGTGATGACGTAGGCCACATTGGACTACTCCCAGAACAACGCCACCTGCTTCCTAGCTTCCTCATTCATGAGCAGCAGACCCACCTAGTGCATGCACTGGTTGACTCTGGCTCAGATCGTAATCTGCTGAATGCGGCTGCGGCCAAGACTCTGGGTATCCCGCACTGCCCTTGGAGAACCTCTCTCATAGACCTAAGTGTCTCGGGCAACCACTTCATGATGGAGGGATCTATGCCGCGGTCATCCTAGGCCTTCCCTGGTTATCTCAACACAACCCGCACATTGATTGGGCCAGGAACTCGATCATAACCTGAAGCCCCTCTTGTTCCACATCATGTTTACAAGCTGCCATCACGCCATGCCTCGACCCCGCTCCTGCGGTAGAGCCACCGGACCTCACCCGTGTTCCTTCAGAATATTACGACCTCAAGGCTGTTTTCAGCAGATCACATGTGGTATCTCTTCCCCCCCACCGGCCATACGACTGCACCATTGACCTGCTCCCAGGCACCACTCCCCCCAAGGGCCATCTATACTCTCTGTCATCCAAAGAACGCCAAACCATGGACCAGTACATCGCAGAATCCCTCACTGCAGAATATTACGAATCATCCGTCCTTCCTCTTCTCCAGCAGGAAAACTTAAGAAGTGGAAAACTTAAGAAGCGGTTCACCTCTGCTCCTATCATCTCCATCCCAGACCCGTCACGTCAGTTTATCGTGGAGGTCGACGCCTCTAGCACTGGAGTCAGAGGCATTCCCTCACAAAGATCCAACCTGGACAATAAAATGCACCCCTGCTTCTTCTTCTCCCACCGCCTAACTCCTGCTGAAAGTAATTATGGCATCGGAGACCATGAACTCTTAGCCATCAAGCTAGCTCTGGAGGAATGGAGACACTAGCTAGAAGGAACAGAGGTTCCCTTCCTAGTGTGGACCGACCATAAGAAACTTGAGTATCTACGGAGCGCCAAGAGGCTCAACTCCCGCCAGGCCAGGTGGTCCCTCTTCTTTGCGAGGTTCAATTTTACCCTCTCCTACCGACCAGGATCTAAAAACACCAAGCCGGACACTCTTTTAAGACAATTTATGACCACACAAGACCCTGCTGTATGGAAACCATTTTGCCGCCCTCCTGTTTGCTGGCCGAGCTCGACCTTGAAACTAGAGTCAAGCAAGCTCTTTCTCATAAGCCAAGTCCAAGCAACGTGCCTCCTAACCGCCTCTTCATTCCCCTCGCTCTGCGTTTACAGGTCCTGGAGTGGGCCCACAGCTCGAAACTCTCCTGCCACCCTGGCTCTGCCCGAACCCTAGAGCTAGCCCAGTAGCTGTTTTGGTGGTCCACCCTCAGGGAAGACGTCTCTAGCTTTGTTTCGGCATGCAACGTTTGCATAAGGTCCAAACATGTCAACACGGCACCAGTCGGCCTCCTTAGTTTCTTCGTTCCGCTATCTGATCTTCCGGTTTCGACCAACACTTCTCCCTTGATTTACGGCTTCTGTCTCTCGTTTTGGTTTCGTTTTCCTCGCTCCAGTGTATTCCCGGTTTTGATCTTGTGCTTTACTTTTGACTACGGCTCTTGCTTCACGTTTTGGTTTTGACGTTTCACGGACTGATTTCACAGTGTTCGACCCCTGCTTACGCTTCCCGACCACGCCCCTGGATCACGTTACAGTCATTATCCGCGCTTGGATTCACCCCGTTCAGCCTCGCGCGTGACATCATCAGTAACACTGTTTCTCCAACATCCCTCTCCAAAAATCTCCTCCATTTTCTCCAGTTTTCTGCACGTCCTCAGCGTATAGACTCTCGGCTGCCTACAGGAAAATTACACACCCTGAAATGCTTCTTCAGTAATATTCAGTAAAAATTCACTCTGGTAGAACTCCTTTCTGGTAGATCTTAAATGGTTAATTTTGTTGAACAACCTTTTGAGGCAATAACTGCAATCAAGCAATTTCAGTAGCTCCAGTGAATTTTTTAGTTTGGAAAACAGATTAGGCAGTCTCAGGTTTGAAGGTACGTTCTCCAGACTGCATGTTTCAGCGGATTCCACAGATGTTTTATAATCTTTTTTTGTATTTTAATTACACGTGAAAAACTTATCTAGTCTACATTCAATCTGCACAGAGTGTAAATGCTGTGTATATTTTGTGTTCATTTGTGTTTAGTTTATATTATAATTTAATTGTAATTTATTTTTATACAAGAATTTTGTGCAAATATTGTAAGAAAAGCAGAACCTGTTATGCGGAGTTTGGTTGCCGCACGGACTCAAAAACAAAGAGCACCTTTTTTTTCCCCGAAAGATACGTTTTCACAACGTTCCAGAAGTTTTGAAAGTTGGAAGAGCAGTAAGCAGTTAAGAGAAAGAACTGAAGAACTTAGCAAGAATCTCTTTTCATGACTGGCGGCCAACGAGGTATTTTTCTTTGTTTGTAAATACTTGGAAAGTGTGTTAAATATTTCTTTGTAACTTTTTGTCCGTTATGTTGAATATTTGTCAATGTGTCTTTGCATATATATTTATTTTGTAGTTTTCACGACGTAAGGCGCAAGGCATTAAAGCACAAGATTGTTAAAGTTGAAGAATTGTTAATAAACGCCCGTATTCTGAAACTCGGTGTGTGTGTCGTCGTGAAGAGAGCTATGCATATTTTTGGTTTTAATTTCCTTTTTTGTTTTGTTTTTATTTCTATGATTATTGATTTAAAGCTCATCAAAAACCCATATCTCAAAATATTCTAATATTAAATAAGATCTACCAAAAATATTAACTATGCAGAAATGCATGGTTTTACAGTACATGCTATACAAGTATGCATGGTATGTAAGTATTGAGCCCTGACGCAATACTTGGTCAGGGCTCCTTTAGGATGAATTACTGCATCAATGCATGATGGCATTGAGGCAATATGCTTATGCCTATACAGAGGCATTATTGAAGACCAGGTCGATTGAGGGCAGACTTCAGTTTGTCTTTTATATGGGGATCAGCTCAGGCATGTTGGCTGGCCGGTGTTGGTTGTGTGTGTGTGATGATGTCAACTGATGCGCACTGAACCTGTTGCAGAGAGAAAATGGATTTTGTGGAAACTTTCTTTTGCTTTATACGTGCACACACGTGTGTTATAATAAACAGTACATGCGCGCTGTACACAAACACATACAAATACTAAATAAAATATGTTTTATGCGCACACGCGTGGTCTCAGTGTTATAGTTAACAGTACACGTGCGCATGGATGTTGATTATACCAGTGAGAGACGTGCACCAAGACCCAGCAGCAGAGACGATTACCCACTATTTCGCAGCGCAAGAGAGAGAAAAAACATTGGCTCAGCTGTGATCATGTGACGCTTGGCGTCAAAATAAAAAGCACATGCGTGATACATGATACTCGGTACTCATAAACCTAATGAAAAAGTCTTTTGTTCGGTTTCCAAGTCAAAAATTATTAAAAATCTTTGCTCGTCTTGCGGAACACTTGCAAACTGCGTTACTCACAATCCGAGGTTCCACTGCTTTCTTTACAGGCATGCAAATATTCTTCTGTAATTTTATTAATTTATTTATTTTAGTGTATTTTTGTAGAGAAAGGTCTTGTACATAATAATGCAGACAAAATGAACCTATTGTATATAACAAAATTTATGCTACAGATAATATGGTGCCGAAGACTTTTGCACAGTACTGGATATACAGTATACACATGGTTTGGACAATGAAACTGAAACGCCTGGTTTTAGACCACAATAATTCATTAGTAAGGTGTAGGGCCTCCTTTTGCAGCCAATACAGCATCAATTTGTCTTGGGAATGACAGATACAAGTCCTGCACAGCGGCTAGAGGGATTTTGAGCCATTCATCTCGCAGAATCAGGTCACTACTTGATGCTGGAGGAGGAAAATGTTTCCTGACTCGCTCTTTCAAAACACCCCAAAGTGGCTCAATAATATTTAGATCTGGTGACTGTGCAGGCCGTGGGAGATGTTCAACGTCACTTTCATGTTCATCAATCCACTCCGTCACCAGTCTTGCTGTGTGTATTGGTGTATTATCATCCTGATACACAGCACCGCCTTCAGGATACAATGTTTGAACCATTGGGTGCACATGGTCCTCCAGAATGGTTCGGTAGTTCTTGGCAGTGATGCGCCCATCTAGCACAAGTACTGGGCCTAGGAAATGCCATAATATTGCAGCCCAAACCATCACTAATCCACCCCCATGCTTCACTCTGGGTAATACGCTTCTTTGGGGCTTCTCCACACCGTAACTCTCCCGGATGTGGGAAAGACAGTGAAGGTTTTTATTATCAGGAGAAAACAAAATCCAAAACTACATATCCCTGTGTGAAAAAAGTTTCTTTTTTCGAGGTCACGTGATAACAACTGCGCCAACGGTTTTGTAAAACATATTTTATTTTGTGTTTGCATGCGTGTGTGTACAGCGTGCCTATACTGTCTATTATAACGTGTGTGTGTGTGTGTGTGTGTGTGTGTGTGTGTGTGTGTGTGTGAGTGTATGTAAAGTAAAAGCAACTTTTTATAACACTCCTGTGGTTTTACACCGCATGTTACAGAAACTGATCAGTTATATTAATCACATAACGCATACGTCGTTTATTGCAGTCTATTGGTGTTGTAGAGGAGATCTCTCTCTCTCATACACACACGCTCCAGGATTTGTTTAGTAATATCGGATTTATTTATATACCGCTTTTAACAGCGGTTACTATCACAAAGCAGCCTTACAGAATTAAAATACAATTAGAGAAATGAGAATGAAATGTGTGAGGAAATATGCATGAATCAAAATGATCAGAGTGACACTGAGGAGGTGTAAAAACTCTCAGTTTTGCTTCCACGCTTAACTTTGCAGATACAGAATTTGTCATTTTCTCAAACATGATTTTCCCATCCTGGCATTTATACAGATTCAGACAGATTGAATTTAGGAATGCACCCTAAAGAAGCTAAAGCACAAACACACACACACACTGCAGAGGAAAGCAGAGACGTGCATTCACACCTCTGACCGTCTTTTGTCTTGTAAATGAAGTATTCTTCACGTAGGCTGGGGGTTACACACACACACACACACACATACACATCATTTTAATCACCGTTAATTTCATAACGTACTAAGAATGATCAGAGGTGGAAAGAGTACTAAAATTTTATACTCAAGTAAAAGTACTGTTACTTCAGTGGAATTTTATTGAAGTACAAGTAAAGTTAGCATTATAAAAATCTACTCAAGTAAAAGTAAAAAGTAGCTCATAAAAAATTTTACTCAGAGTAAACGTTACAGAGTAACTTTTTTTTTTTTTTTAACAGAGGTGGGATGAGGCATTCTAGCATGGTTCAAAAAAGATGAGCAGATATAAATCTCAAACTAGTTGTTTTTAACTGAAGGAACACCTTTGCATAATAAAGCTGTTGTTTTTCTTGTGCTTAAAAATCAAAGTGGTCACTTAAATATGGCGTTACGTCCCAGTCTAGTGTCGGCCGTACAGCAAAAGAATGGTTTAGGGTTCTATTTTAACCTGTATGGAAATGGTGGTATATGGCAGAAAGAACTAGATCCAGCCATTAACTGATGAAATAATGAGGTTTGTATTGCTTTACAAAACACACACACACACACAACAGGAGGAGGATCAGATTTACGGTGGACCCAGGCCAAAATAATAAACTAAATGGTATTTATATTCAGTAGCTAGATTACCTGCAATAAAAAAACAACACAAACAAAAATCCATGCAGGTACCTTCCCTGACTCCCTAAACCAAAAACAGTGAATAAATTCCCTCTTCCCAAAATAAATGGCAGCCACGCCCCTACTACTGCTGAGTGCACAAACATACAGTGAAATTATCTACAAATATATACCAAGACCAACCAAAGCAATAATCAAAGTCAATGGGAGGCAAAAAGTCACAACCAAATACCAAAACACCAAAATCACAATCTCTTTCCTCTTTCCCGCGTTTCTCTCCGGTTTATATATGGTCCCGCTGGTTGATGACGTGACTCTCAGGGCGGAAGCGACCGTGTGGAAGGTCAGGTAGATGCCGATGTGGGGAAACAGTCAGAAAACTGTCTGAGTGGAGTCTGGAGAGGCGCGCGACCAGGACACGATACGCACACACGAGCGCAACGAAGCATTTATACAAAGCATCATATTTTTCGTATTTTCATTCATTTGTTTTACTCAGTAGCGCATATGATTTAAAATGTACTAAATAAAAAAAATTAATTACAATACTTCAAACAAAACATACTTAAGTAAAAGTAAAATACAGACTTTAAAAATTGCTTTAAAAAGTAGAAGTACACAAAAAAAACTCAATTACTCAATTGCAGTAACGCGAGTAAATGTAATTCGTTACTTTCCACCTCTGAGAATGATAGTGAAAAACAATGGAGAGGCACAGTGGAAACTCTTTCAATCCCCACACACTACGTTTTTTACTGTACACTGTAGCTATGTTTATTAGGGCACTTGTTAATACACAGTACTGTGATGCATCGAAACACTTACTTCCTGGTTTGTTTTTTAAATATTGTTTATCAACTACGCCCTGTTCAGCAAAATAAACAATGTCTATGGCCAATTTACTGTGAATGTATCAAAGTCTTGGTGTAACAGGCACGAGCCTCTTCAGATCCTTCTGCACTTGTGTTATCATGTAAATTATTATAGTATTGATGCATTTCAATTAAGGACAAAAATTTATCCGTTGGCTTTAACACAAACGCATTTGTGTGCCGGCGAGTCAAAAGACCCTACCACAAAAAAAAAAAAAAAAAAACACAGAGCATTGTAATAGTCAGTACATTCATTCTCTGTGGGGGTTTCTCACCTTCCACTCTCTCTCACTCACAGACAAGTTTGTCTTTGTTTGATGTAGTTCTTAAAACCCAAAGCCTTTATTTATACTGAGAAAAAAAAATGGAATACATAAGTACAAAACAGCATAGATACATATGATCAAGTGATCAATGGTTGTTTGTTTCTATGACCAAATATAATAATTATTATTATTTATTTTTATAGCCCAACTCTTTAAAACAACGTTGTCTCCAATTTTAGCCCATTGATGTAGTTGGTTCAAGTAATTTTTTTTTTTTTTATCGAAACAAATTGGCCTAACAATACCCCAACAATTAAAACACACAAACATAACGTAAAAAAACTTTATTCTTTCAAAACTAGCCAAAGTTAAAACAGTAATTTGTATAAAACAGGTGAATAGAAGTTGTATTTTGCTTAAAGGTCAGTAAAATACCTAGATAACACCAGCTGCTTATCAGTCCCTATCTGTTTTTTTATATTATTATTTTTCTTTTTATTATTATTAAAAAAAAAATCAAAGATGGAACAGTTTAAGTCTTTGTTTCCCCAAATGTGTAGACTCCAGATCGTTCATTTACATTTAGGCATTTGGCAGACGCTCTTATCCAGAGCTATGATTTTTTTGTAGCCATTCAGAAGTAGACTTGCTGGTGTGCATTGGAACATTGTCCTGCTGCAGAACACAAGTTCACTTCAGCTTGAGGTCACAAACAGATGGCCAAGCATTCTCCTTCAGGATATTTTCTTACACAGCAGAATTCATGGTTCCATTTATCACAGCAAGTCTTCCAGGTCCTGAAGCAGCCCCAAAACAATCACAAAACAGCCCCAAACCATCACACTACCAACACCATATTACTTTTCGTATGATGTTCTTTTTCGGAAATGCAATGTTACTTTTACGCCACATATAACGGGACACACACCTTCCAAACGTTTGTTTCGTCAATCCACAGTGTATTTTCCTTGGGGGATCATCAAGATGTTTTCTGGCAAAACTGAGACGATGCCTTTATGTTCTTTTTGCTAAGCAGTGGTTTTCCTCTTGGAGCTCTGCCTCCTGGAGCTCTAACCATTTTTGCCCAATCTCTTTCTTATAGTGGAGTCATGAACACTGAGCTTAACTGAGGCAAGTGAGGCCTGCAGTTCTTTGGATGTTGTTGTAGGGTCTTTTGTGACCTCTTTGATGAGTTGTTGCTGCACTCTTGGGGTAATTTTGGTCAGCCGGCCACTCCTGGGAAGCTTCTCCACTGTTCCATGTTTTTGCCATTTGTAGATAATGGCTCTCACTGTGGTTTACTGCAGTCCCAAAGATTTAGAAATGGCTTTATAACCTTTTCCAGATTGATAGAGCTCAATTATTTTCTTTCTCATTTGTTTTTGAATTTCTTTGGTTCCTGGGATGATGATCTTTTGGTCTACTTCACTTTGTCAGGCACGTCTTATTTAAGTGACTTCTTGATTACGAACAATTATGGCAGTAATCACCCCTGGGTGTGGCAAGAGAAGTTGAATAAACAAGATAAACATGTGCGATTATAACTTAACTCTAGTTTATCAGGTGCGATCTACAACATGCTATCATGTTTTAACAGGGGGGCAAACACTTTTCCACACAGGGCTTATGTAGTTTTGGATTTAGTATCATTTCTTTGACTAAAATGGCACGATGGTGTAGTGGTTAGCACTGTCGCCTCCAGGGTCCGGGTTCAATTCCTGGCCAGGTTTGATTCCCGTTTCTATGTGCATGGAGTTTGCATGTTCTTCCTGTGCTTGGTGAGTTTCCTCCGGGTACTCCGGTTTCCTCCCACAGTCTAAAGACATGTAGGTTAGGCTAATTGGCGTTCCCAAATTGGCCATAGTGTGTGCATGGATGTGTGAGTGTGTGCCCTGTGATGGATTGGCATTCTGTCCAGGGTATACCTCATCTTTTGCCCTAAATCTCCTGGGATAGGCTCCAGGCCCCCCATGACCCTGAATACAGGACTAAGCTGTATAGATGATGAGTAAGTGATGATCTGAAACATTAAAATGTGACAAACTGTCAGAGTACAGACTCGGAGAAAGCAGGTGCAGTTAAGATATTTTTTATCGCACAGTAAGTGAATGACTAAAGTCATGTAAATAAAGGAATGTAGAAATATACATTTTAAAAATGTTTTCATTATTTATTAATGAAAATTATGATGATCATAACAGCATCCTGCATTTCATTCTTATCATAAGAATACGAAAACACCAGCGCTGCTGACTGACATCCGTTTATGTTTGAATTTTATGGTCATTTAGTTTAATTTATTTCAGTTAATAAATCAACTATAAATATAAAAAAACACAAAGTACAAGATGACACAAAACCATTTTGTGGATGTTCTAATTACACATGATAAAATCTTAAGTCTCACTATGTTAATGTTTACTTTTGTTAAATTGGATATAGATAAGAAATAACTATATTTAATTTAAATTCTGAATTTGTGCTTTAATTGTAGTACTGTGATTATGCATTCGTTTAATTACAATATTTTGCTTGAATTTATATGCTACAGAATCATGTGCATGCAATGCTTGAGAGAATGAATTAAGACCTGAGGCCTCAGTCTGTGGTTATAGCGCAATGTAGTGGCATAAAGCCAGCAAACGCAAAACCCTAATGCCACTGCCGGGTGACGCAACAATAGCAGTGCAATTCTGGTTGAGTAACATCTGTACACACCTTGAGTGTTGTTCAGCGTGACTGTACTAAAATGTGCCAAACTTGCACTTTCGTTTTGAAATGTGCATTACATTTAACTCTCTCACCACCAGTTCTCACGGCAGGATTACCCTGAGTGTGATCTACACTTACTTAGGGATTTAAATGATTCTCATGGAAACATCACATACAAGAGCAGTGCCATTATTTGTGACATATACAGTACATCAAATAACACTTTTTTCCTTTTATTTTCCTATTGTCAGAACGTCTCGGGTTACTTGGCTGTAACCCTGTTCCCTGATAAAGCGGGAACGAGATGCTGCGTGAAAACGCTATGGGAACATCTCTTTGTTGCCCGGTTGTGAAGCCTGTGCATGTCAAACCCGCCGAATACCTTCGGCTTATAACCTGTGCCAGGTATGACGTCACCGAATAAGGTGCACCTGTAGGTTATAAATAGGAGTGAACCGGAAACATCCTCAGGTCAATTTTGTCTGAAGGACGTCCAGGCACGCCAGCAGTGCGGCATCGGAACGCAGCATCTTGTTCTCGCTTTATCAGGGAGCAGGGTTACAGCCAAGTAACCCGAGACGTTCCCTTTCAAAAGCTACACTCAATGCTACGTGAAAACGCTATGGGAACGAGAATACCAACGCCGCCGCACTGCAAGTGTCTGGACCCCCAGGTTGTGTAGCGTGTGCGCACAAGTCGAGGAGGTCTCAGACCTAGCTCTGGGATGCTGACTGAAGGATCCGTGAACCCGGAGTAGCATTGACATCCAGACTATAAAATCTAACAAACGTGTGTGGAGAGGACCAGCCCGCCGCATCACACACCTGCTGCAGGGGGACGCCTCTTGCCAAGGCAATCGATGAGGCAATCCCCCTGGTTGAGTGAGCC
>JAAGKR010011941.1:0-17842 GCA_011419295.1 Clarias macrocephalus
TTCTGGTCCTACCAAAAACCTCCAGCCACAATCACCAAACTTAAGCGCATAAACGCTTGTTTAGTATGAGGAAGGAAATGCCCTCGGGTTATCCGTGACCTTTCTGTCCTTCTGCTTCCACCCTCAGGGCCATCCGTCTTCCTGTAGCAAACCCTGAACTGCCTTTCACTTCCTCTGTGGGAAAAACACACAGCGTCTCGTACATGGAATTTCACACTGATCTCAGAACAGTGAAAGGTTCAAGTAACAGGGTTAGCTAAGACAGTCGTTCCCTCACTAGCCTCTCTCTCTCTCTCTCTATGAAATGTAATAAAACAAGAACTGAAACACATTTTGGCGTCAAACTGCAAAGAAACGTAAACTCTGACTTTTCCAGAGCACTAACACTGGAGACTCCTTACCAGATCAGGGATTCACCCTGAAGAGCCGTTACTATAGAAAGGATCAAATATTATAATTAGTACGAGCACATTAAAGTAAACCTGTGATGTGCAGCTGCGCTTACTGTCACAGCTGCAGTTATAGACAATTAATCAACACCTCCTGACCAATCAGAATTCAGCAGCAATCAAAAAAAACATTCAATTTAAAGTCCTAAACTTGTTTTAGTGGTGTTATTTTTTTTTTTTGTTTTTAGATCTCTTCATGGAGCTGTTAAAAGTGTGTGTGATAAACAGTTAAAAGGTTTCCAATCCTCCAGATGTTAAATGTCTTGTAATAGTAGGCTTTTTAAAAACGCATCATTTCCTCAGCGATGCTCTATTTATCCCAGTGTAATTACTGTTCATCACCCATGCTCAGGATACTGTAATAACAGTGTGTGTGTGTGTGTGTGTGTGTGTGTGTGTGTGTGTGTGTGTGTGTGTGTGTGTGTGTGTGTGCAGGGACCTCGGAGAAGGATGGCCCGCCCTCTCAACATGAACCACTATGCTAATAAGAAGAGCGCGGCGGAGAGCATGCTGGACGTAGCGCTGCTGATGGCTAACGCGTCTCAGCTGAAGGCCGTGCTGGAGCAGGGTCCGACCTTCAGCTTCTACTCAGCGCTCATCACTCTCATCAGCATCTCACTCATCCTGCAGGTCATCGTCGGGGTTTTGCTCATCTTCATCGGTGAGGAGTGCACACGCACACGCACACACACGCACACGCACACGCACACGCACACACACGCACACGCACGCACACACACACGCACGCGCACGCACACGCACGCGCACGCACACGCACGCACACACGCGCACACGCACGCACACGCACACGCACGCACACGCACACGCACACACACGCACACGCACGCACACGCACACACACGCACACACACGCACACACACGCACACACACGCACACACACACACACGCGCACACACACGCACACACACACAAAGGGAGATGTGCTTTATGAGCCAAAACTGAGAACTTCCTCTTGCTCAACATATCATCAAATAAATATTCAAATTTGTCATGTACACAACCACACACCGTGTGAAATGCCGTTAAATGAGCAGAAAGATTTTACTGCAATAAAAAAATTGGGACGAATGTACAAGCTACAAATTTTCAGATTTACAAGCATCAATATAAGAATTGTAATGAAAACAGAAATTGAATGATACAGGATGTTCAGAATGTGTGATATGAAAGCGTAAAGGCCTGAGTGACATGATGTGTGTGTCAGCAGCAGTGTTATTGTCTGTGTTTTAAACCGCACGTTATTCCTCGTGTCACGTGTAAAATCATCATCATTATCCTTATCGTTACTGTTCATTAATTCTCCATCGTGTCTTCGTTCAGTGAAGTGGAATCTGAACGACGAAAGCAAGCACTTCCAGCTGAACATCCTGGAAAACATCTCCACGGCCCTCGTCTTCATCATCGTCGTCGTCAACGTCTTCATCACGGCGTTCGGCGTGCAGAGACCGCACACCAGCGCGTGATCGCCGTGTATCAGGTACACACACCAAGACACACTGACACTCGGCGTCTCCGGTGTCCTGAGATGCGTCCACACACTCGCCGACTTCACTTTTCATATTCATATGTAGTTATGAATCCCACATGCCAGGGTTTCATTTTTACACACAAAAGTAAAATAGAGCTGCTTACGATAAATCCAGAATATAACAAACCTGAAAAAAACTGAAAAAAAGGAAAAGAATAATCCCACAAGCAGCGATCACTGGGGTCCAAGCATTGCTCCACAAATAGGGTTAATGTCGTATTTACTGCCTGCTGATGTACAAACACCAGTTTTATCAAGTTTAGCTACTGATGTTATGCTGGAAAAACGGGTGCAAGAATAAGACTGGTGTTTCGTGACCATGTGGTTCAAGCCACAGCGATGCCAGAGTTCCCCAGGGCCAGGGAGAGGAGCTTAACCTCTCCTGAGTAACTTGCACATATTATGCAAATAAGTTCAGTGGGCGGAGCTATGAGACACCTGATTCTCTTTCACACAAGGAATTACAGTAGGTCTAACCCGAATCAAACTGTAGAGCTCATGGTGCAGGAGGTGTGTGAAGGCAGCGCCACCATCATGTAAGGTTTCTTGTTTTAAAAACTGTCAAGATCTCTTGAGATTGATTCCTGCATGAAAATCCCTCTCAGGTCTGAGGCTGCAGGAAAGCCCGCGCGGTCCTGAGATCTACCGAGCGTCACCAGACCTTCTGAGATTCTCCACGAGTCTTCCTGCTGCGAGAGACATAAACAGGACTGCCTGCTGCATTTCGTTTTTTTTTTTTTTTTTTTTTACCTTCATGTGATTTGTGTTTCATGTTTGTGTTGTAGATGTTTGTAGATTTTCTGTTACCGAAAGCAAATGGAACAAAAAGCTCTCTGGGATACAGTTTCACAATGATCACCCCACCGACAGGACTGATTTAGCAAAGATGTGTAGAACGCGAGTCCAGACTCGACCACAGGGGTCACTAATGAGTCACACTCTGAATGAATTAACACGAAGAATTAATTTGCATATGACTCATCACAGATTTGTAGAGACGATTCACTGGCAGATAGAAACACAAGCTTAGAGTAAAATGCAACACACAGACAGTATTTTGTATATTTGTGACTTGAGGAATCCACGGCGTACAGCAAAGCTGGAGCTCACCCACCAGGAGCAGATTGCTTTTCATGGACTTTAATCCTGGTTTGCATCAGAAGGAAGAAAATGCTGTGAAGTCAGAATGCGTTCAAAAATAGAGGTGTTATAAATAATTAGTTTATTATTATCTGTTAGCAAAATGGAAAGTAGATGAACAGAAGAAAAATCTTAATCAAGTCAGTATTTGGTGTAACAGTTCTTCTAGGTCCACTTGCACACATGGTGTTTTAAAGGAACTCGGCAGGTGGGTTGTTCAAAACTTCTTGGAGAACTAACCACAGATCCTCCGGATTGTAGACTCTCATTATCGTTCCGCTCTCCAGCCCTTCAGCAAACACGTTTCCACGTGAGGTCTGACTTCTGGGACACAGTTGTTCCATGAAGACCACGTCTGGCCTCTGACTGTAGATGTTTCCGCCAGTCCTTTGCAGGTGGCGCTGCTGTACGTCTTCACGTTCAAGTGATGGAAGATGTCATTTCAACCATATACAGCTCAGTACACAGTGAAGCGAAACAGCATCCCTTCATCATTATTTAACAAAAACAAAAACTAGCTAATTAAAAGCTGAGACAAGCCAGATTGACATTTTAAGTTAAGTCCTGTGCAAAACGGACGACATAAAACAAACCTGCTTTTGCACACGTGCAAACAAGAGTGACAACATGACATTTCAATACTTTGCGGTAACGAGGCGATGAGTTGACGTAGTGGGAGGAGAAACAGTAAACAAGTAACAAAAAAAAAAACAGTTTGTGCAGGTTCGGGTTCGGGTCAGAGAATCGATGCTGGTTTGAAGCCAAGGGGTCGTCTCACCAAATATTGATTTCATTTGGATTTTTCTTCTGTTTGCTCACTTTGCATTTTGTAAATTACTATATATATATATATATATATACTTACGAAGAGTCTGTGTAACTAAAGCATCCCTAAGATATTTTTCCTCCTTAAATGGTTTAGAATCTTCTTAGCTAAGGATGCTGTGAAAGTATATCTTTGGAGTTTCCTTAGCCAAGGATTTCCTTTTTATTTGTAGGAAATTTCCTATTCTCGGGCTGTTTACAGCAGACAGTAATGAGCAGTGAGAACATCCGACTCTGAAATAGATGGGGAAGCGTGGGAAAGACCTTTTCTAGGAAACTTGCCCAGATTACACTGCCTCCGTGGAGGCACTCACTTTTTCAGCAGGGAGATGGACACTGTTGTAGAAGAAATGACCAAATGAAATCTCTTGATCATTGTACAGTAGGTTGATGTTTCTGTTCGATCCAAGTGTTTTAGTTCTCAACCTCAAGCAACTCGGCCAGCACGAGAGACACTTTCTTACAAAAATCCACTCAGTTGCGTATCTTGGTACTTTTGTAATGCAGTTCATGTCTGATCACACTGACTCAAAAATAAATTATTATTATTATTATTATTATTATTATTGGTCAATTATATGTGTTTGCATTTGAGATGGTGAAATGTTGCAGTTCCTCTATAATCCTACAGGTTTAAATTCCTCACACATCGTCAGGCAGCACAGCGTCGTGTAATAGGAGCAAATTATTTGCTAAGATCGTTTAGACGTGCAACTTTATATAGTGATACACATATAGTCACGATACAGATCGAATCGTCACCTGGGTATCACCATAATATCGTATCGGCTGGTCCCTTATGAGTCGGGCTTTAAAGCTCCTCCAGCTTCGCTTGTGATTGCAAGAATGTTCACTGTGTGAAGGTTTTCCCACACTGTCTCTCTTAATTAATTATAAGAACATCACGTTTTATTATTTGTCATTAGCTATTTTTTGCCTTTTTTTATGCTAAACCAAAAGTTTGTTTAATGTGTGTGTGTGTGTGTGTGTGTGTGTGTGTGTGTGTGTGTGTGTGTGTGTGTGTGTGTGTGTGTGTGTGTCAAAGAGAGACCCCCGAGTTTCTTCACTTAAGAATAAAACTGAACTGATGATGCTGAGATTCTGAAAAATCTTTCCAGTATTAGAGAAAAGATCATTTAAACAAGTTATAAAAAATAAAAAGAAGAAGAAGAATGAAAAGTTTAAGATTAATGTAATCTGTGGGTCCAGGACGTTTCCTGTGTCTGAAATGTTTCACTTCTTTTGTACTAAACTCACTATGACATGTACAACCTCCAGTCCAGAGTGATGTGTGAGATTAATCTGATATAAAAAATAAATAAATAAATAAACATCAGACAAACATCAGACAAACATCAGACACCAGACATGCCTCGGACAATCAACATCTGAGCTTTTCTTTTCTTTTCTTTTCTTTTCTTTTCAGTACAAACTGCTCCTTTAACCTCATATGATGACGTCACTTTATCCAAACGGTTTGAACAACCTGACTTGTATGTATTGATGTGAGTAAATATAAATGAGCAGAAGTAAGGCTGCAGCCTGAAGTTAGAGCGACATCTAGTGGTCATGATCCACATTCATTCATTCATTCATATTTACTCCTCTATGCAACAATTTACTATCAGTTTGTTTGTTTTATTGTAAATAAATCACTTTCATGTATGAGTTTATGTTTGTAAGACCAAAATCGAGATGCTTTATTACTTTACCATGATTGTTTTAGCACGGTTGTAGAATTTTTATTAAATGATAAAAAAATAAAAATAAATAAAAATAAAGATTCTAAAACAAGTGTGTTTGTATGGTTTAATATACTGGTCTTTATTTGTGTTGTTGTTTTGTAAAACTGGTACAAAAACAAGGTAAGGCACACTGCTGTACACACACACACACACACACACACACACACGTTGTGTAGAATCACGGCAGTTAACTGAAATGCATTGATTAGAGTCTGAACAAACGTGTATAAAAATATAAATGTAAAACCTCAAATCTCATCGACGTGTTTACTTTAGAACTCTGAAGCGTCTGCGGTTTATATTAAAGAGCAACAGGACGAAGCAGGAGCTCATCACCATGTGACCCCTCGCTCATTACTGGCTTGTGTGTCGCGGTACAATCAGCAGCAGTGACGTCGTGCTGTAATCACGCTGTCTGAGCCCAACGCTGGGAAACGGAGTGTGTACTGCTGAGTTTAGCGTAGGACGGGTGTGTGTTATTCACCGGCACGGCTTTGATGGTACCGGGTAGTGTTGGATACCGAGCAGCTGAGATGTTCTGCGTGGCCTGTCGGGGTTAGTGTACGCCTGCCCGCATGCGCGCTTGTCTCGGTGCAGCTCAGGTTTGTGTCCTTGTGGAATAGAAAAGGGCCTTCAACAGACTGTGGACACAAAGTTAATAAAAGTGTAGCATTGTCCAAGATGTCTCGGTATGTTGACGCATTAAGATTGTCCTTCACTGGGGATACGGGGCCGGATTGATTGAAACACCTGAATTCAATAATCAACAGGTTTAAACAAATAGCGTCAAATCTTCTTGTTGTACTTCCTACTTTTCCTTTTATGTGCTTTCCTGTAATTTTCTAACAGCTTGCACGGCATGACAAAGACAAATTCCTTGTACGTGTAACTGATCTTGATTCCCATGATGACGCTGACTGACACATGATGATGGAGACCCTCTTTAAATGTGGTATGATGAAACGAAACACGAGGTTCCTCGCACCTCGGACACGACTTCGTAGTGTTCGCCTTAGTGACCATCGTTTAAAGTGTCCGCAGTAATAATAATAATAATAATAATAATAACTATGATGTTTTTATGGCATGTCATCTGACTGATATATTAGGGGCGTGTCCCTGGTCCTAAAGCATTAAAAGCACCTTTGAGCCTTTTACTTTAATAAATGTTAAGAAATCTGAAGAAAAGGTTTAGTGCATTAAAAATCCCTACGAAGACACGCACCTGTATACGACCTCCCGTACACACACTCAATAAAACAGGGATTTCCTAGTGAAAATAATAGTGAAAATAACTGTTAATTAAAAGGAGAGAGAAGATAAAGCTTTGGGCGTATTGCATTACGTCATTTACAGTATACCATATATATATATATACACACACACACTCCTATAAAATCCTCAGTAAGGCACTTTAAAGCAAACGGAGCGGCGATAGTGTAAAACTGTTAAAAGCTGTAACAGTGCGTGAGGTTATCGGCCCAGCCCGTCCTCTGTGTACCAGATCAGGACGTCTCGGACCCTCCTCCCGATCCCCAGAGCGGCGAAGCCCAGGGCGCTGCTCGACCCCAACGCCGCCTTCACATCTACACACACAGGGATAAACAAAGATCCATTTTTTGCGTTTCAATATACAGTATTGTGCAAAAGTCTTGAGTCTTGCAAGAGTCTTGTCTTGTAGTTTTATGTTTGTTAAGCCACACAGTGACCCATGAATCATCTATCTTAAGTCCTGAGCCAGTGAGAAACAGGTGCAGATGATGACAGATGATCAGGTGGTGATTAGTGATTATACTGCTGATGCTGAATGCTGAGTGGTTGGAACAGACGAGGGGGGAAATGAGGTCGCTGCTGCTGCTGCAGTAATTTAATTAGTAAATTGCAGCTGTTTCATTTAATCTACATCATTTAATTTAACTTAATATAAAGAAATGAGGGGTTAGACGTGAGATCACTTTAAAGAGTCTTATGCAAAAATAAAAAAAGAGCAGACTGGTGACAATGATGTGATCAGAACCTGATAGGAAAAACAATGTTAACACTTGATTAAAGATTTGATGATCTTGTCTGCGTGAATGTTCTTACCTCCGTAATAATACATCAACGCTGCTCCTACAACCGCACTGAAACAGCTGAGGAAGAAGAGCGGCCCTGCACCGAGACAGAGACACACAGAGACACACAGAGAGAATATAAATAAAGACACACGCGTATGAACAGCAGGAGGCGTCTATATTATCAGCTGGACAGTGACTGCGGCTCACCCTGTTCGTTTAACACGTATCTCTGAGCTTCTCTGGGGGCGGGTCTCAGCGCCGGGTCCACAGACTCTACACACACACACACACACACACACACACACACACACACCAGTCAGTTGGGAATGATTCTGGAGAAATTCCTTCAGAAGTTAAAATGCTGTCTGAACAGGCCACGCCCACAAGCGACAGGGGAAGCATCGTCACGGGGGGCGTGTCCGCAGTGTCACGAGTTACAGTAACAGGACACGTGGTGAGTGGAAGTGGGCGGGGCCAGGCGATGCACTGAGGCTAAGCCGAGTTAAATTTTATGCAAATGAGACGAAAAGCAGCGTGCGAGTGAGGGGGAACTGGGGAACATCTTTCCTTTGTGTTGTTCCTGTTTAATTCCTGATCCTTATTCATGCAGGTTATTTAAGCAACTATTTGTGTGTGTGTGTGTGTGTGGGCCTCTCTGACCCCGACGCCGGCGGAGTCGTGTAGGGAGGCTGAAATACACCTCCTCGACGTGCAGGTGAAGCGCGCGGTAAAACTCCCGGCACGCCTCCTCTCCTTTCTCCTGCAGGTGTGTGAGCAGCTCAGACAGTCGCACACATGTGGGCACATCCAGATCCCGGAACTGTACAACACACACACACACACATATATATATACGTGTGGTTGTAAACTCAGGGACACGCCCAAAACAGGAATTCTGAATTCCACCTTGGGCTGAGTACGTACACACACACACACACACACACACGCCTGTCAGGTGTTTCCGGATGTTCTCTGCCTCACCTTGGTGGCCTCCTTGTCAGTCAGGATCTGAGGGTAGATTCTGTTCAGCTGCAGGATGATCTTATCCACCAGCTCGGTGTCCAGGCGCCGGTCCGACTTCAGGAACCAGCTGTCTGTCTCTAACTGCTCCTGAAAGCTGTCTGGTGTCCGCAGTGCAGAAAAAACAGACTCACATTACGCCTTGTTTACACTAAGTTGTACTTCTTTGGTGCTCAGACAAATTCACTCGCTGTTCGGTAATCGGAGAGAGAATCACAGATGAGAAATGGAAAAAGTCGATCAGATAAAGATGAAGTTTTGTCTTAAAACGACTCCGGCGTGTTAAAATTCACTTATACCCCGTCAGCGCTGTTATTTCAGCCAAAGTGACAATATGAACTAATCCCAGTAAAAATATTCACTTTATCTTTTCTAATTAATATCTATTGGTGCAGGTGTTTGTTTACATTGAGACAGCAGCGCATTAGTAGATTATTTTAAAGTAGATTATTAAATCCCACACGTAACTGTTCATAACATCACTTTTACTCCACATGTAGATTCACTGATGGTGCAGATTAAACTTCAGCCAGAGATCTGAGGACTGCAGGAGAGTCAGTAAATTCATGCGGTGGGACAAAACTGCTCATAATTCCACTTCTAATCAACATTTTGATTTCAGGTTTAACTTCAAACCGAGGTACTACAAAAGTTTCATGAAATTCTGCCCAGCCTGACTGAGACTGGTTTTGGTCCTCCAGTGTATGAAATGTAAAGACATCATTGAAAGAGTGAGTTCTGACCCAATGTACAGACTAAACCTCACTTTTATTCCTATAAAAGATGTAAATTCGGTGTATTTCTGCGTTTGGCCGCAAGGGGGAGAATTATGAATGAAACTAGATTAAAAGAATAAAAAAGAATGTATTTATTAGTTTATTAGTCAAGAAAAACGACTAATTTTGAAACATAACGTTACCAGATTGTGATCAGATTTCTTTACTGAACTTAAATCTAATTTAAAGAGAAATAAATCTATACTTTGACAGATGACAGCTCAGTTTAGAGACTATAAAGGTGAATCTATGCACAAGATCAAGTCAGCAGCTTTACTGCCATTAATGAAAATGAGAAAAATGTTATTTCTTATATTTACCAAGAACTTTAAAGTCGTGTGTAAAAGTCAGTTAGCAGAAATGAGCTGATGTAATACTTTACTGTAAATCTCTAGCAGACATTAGCTCTCATTCAGCTCGAAAAATGAGATTTCTAATACATAAGTAACGCGGAATAATAAGACATGCTGTAATAAATCCTGACATTTAGATAAAGTGCAATAGTTTGAGGTAAAAGTGCTCTTTTAGACACTAACCTCCCATCTTGTTCCCTTGTCCTGCCCTTTGTTTTGGCACTCCCATGACTTTCCTAAAGGGGGCGTGACTAGTGACGTCACACGGGGAAAACGCGGATTATAAACTAGACTTGATAACTGACATTTTTTGTTGTTGTTGATTTAATGCAGTACTGCGAGTTTCTGTAAAAAAAATTGTGCAAATTTATTTTAAGTGTGTTTAACGAGTTTAAAATATTTTAAAATACATGCGTACTGGCGCTACTTCCGGGTTAAATACTTAGCAGTTTAAAGCGAGTATTTTTTAAAGGAAGTTTGCATATAAAAAATACGTAATTATAACTTCATAATATTGTAATTTTTGTGTAGCTAACAGTCTTGTAATTATTATTATGTGTTCTGTAACTTTCAAAAAAAAAGTTATATTTACAGTTGTATCATGTGCCGGAAGTAATTCGGGAAGTATTCACGCACCGGAAGTGAACCGAAAGAGACCTCACATAACGGAAGTTTCACTAAAACTCAGTTCTTGTATAAAAGTCGTGTGTTGTCATGTACCACGGTTGTTGTTACATATTTAGATGTTAGGAAACAAATGTACCTAACACAAATGAGAATTAATCATGTTTGAGTGGTCTAAACATTCCCCTTGATTTGTAAAGTACAAAACTAATTCAAAACTCTCAGAGAAAGAAGCTTTTCACAAACTGAGCTCAGGAGCAATAAATAATCGTGAAGTCACTTGTCTTGTGAGAGAATATATATATATTCTCTCACAAGACTTTATATATATATATATATATATATATATATATATATATATATATATATATATATATATATATATATTCTCTCACAATTACTGCTAAAATTAATGTCATTTCTTTCTGAGCTGTGTACATACAGTATGCATACACACACACACACACACACACACACACACACACACACACATTAATGTTTAAAAGGTTTTTGTGTGTACATTGGTCAGAATTGACTCTTTTTTTTATTAGATTTTTATGCTTCAGACAATGTTCTGTCTGTCTGTCCAGTCAGATTTTGTCACCACATCACTGACAAACATCAAAACTTGTCATTTTAAGACAAAACTTTTCCCATTTCTCATCTGTGATTCTCTCTCCGATTACCGAACAGCGAGTGTATTTGTCTGAGCACCAAAGAAGTACAACTTAGTGTAAACAAGGCGTCAGATACTCGACCTTACAGAATGTGATTTCTGTGTGTTAATGAGTGAGACAGAGAGACACACAGACATGTACGTGGACTTCAACCTTAAATAATAATCATAATAATATCACTGATTACATTAAAGACCAGCAGATTATTATTAGATTTAACCTTTAAACTATTTCTACCAACACTTTTATTTCTACAAAACAAGCGAGACAAGCAATGAACACACTCAGACTGCACGTCTCTGTGCGCAGTATTAAACACTGGTAGGCTTTAATGGCATGTTAGAAAGCATTTAGATATAAAAGAGAAGTAAAAGAGGAGAATGCAGCTCTGGTGTTGTTGAAAAGAAAAAAAAAAGTTCATTAAAGGCACAAGTGAAAACACTTTAACGTCTCCGAGCTCTGTGGCTCTCGAGACGTCCTTGTCGACTTCCGTTCATGCCTTGGAAGGGATCAAGGTCTCCCAGAGGTCAGCAGGTGTGTGGAGGGTGGAGTTTACAGGTACAGGTTTAAGCTTTTCCTTTTCTTTCTGTCATTACCTTTTGTTTTTCACTCATCTTTAAGAACCACTTTACTTCTGTGGAAACCTCCTGCTGATTGTTTGTGTGAAAGGTGAAAGGTCAGAGAGGCGTATGTCTGATTTTAATAGTCACAGGGATTTGCTGGGCTGAGGGGAAGTCGACATGGACGTCTTCACGACAGCATTAAAAACAAGAAACTGCCACGATGAGGAGCGGAGACGCGAGTCCGTCTGGTTTGGTTTTTATGTCTATTAAAGCCACGTGTATTATCGGTAACCGTTCTGATGTAGCTTACCGTTTTCTACTTTGCTGGTCCTCTATATTGTACTATTAAAGAATAAGACATCCACACCATTTCTAAACTCATTTTCCCTGGATTGCTTCTGAACATAGCAAGCAAAATAGTAATACTTAAAAAGGAGACAAGACTTATATTATTATTCTGTTAAATAGATCAGATTAAAGGAGCAATAAAGAGGTAGCTGACAAAAAGAAGTGGAAATACACAAAGCTGATGATAGTCAGGGTGTTTTTGTGACATAGCATAGACTCAGCTAATAGTTTCATATTGAAGATTTTTAAAATCCTTCTGTTAACATCACCCACATCAGCATGTGCTGCGGTGTGACATCACGTCCTATTGAGGAAAGAAAATCCCAGCTCATGTGCAATGAAGACCTGTCAGCCCTCTGCAGCCCTGCGTCTTCAGTTTCTTAACAATAAATTAAGACTAAAATGTAAAAACAATGCTCCTTAATAACAAATTGACTTTCGTGGACCTGAAATAGTCACAGACATACAATTAAGTATGTATTTTGTAAAGTACGGCATCGCATGTCAACAAATATAGAAACATAGAATATCACACATAGATTAAAACAAACGAACAAAAAAACTAAAGTGTGGATGATCAGAGTAATGTGAAGCCTGCAGTCAAGCACAGAGGAGTGTTATATGGTGTGTGTGTGTGTGTGTGTGTGTGTCTGTGTGTGTGTGTGTGTGTGTGTGTGTGTGTGTGTGTGTGTGTGTGTGTGTAAGGCAGGACGTCTGCAGTCAGCCATTAAGCCACTTTGAAGGAAATTCTCGTTGACAACTACAGTTACTGTGAAAAAAATGCATCATCATTAGAACCATCATATTAACATCAGCATGTCATATTAACACACACTCAGTTCATTATACATTACATTCAACAATATGATCATTCACACACACATATACGGAGGACAGTTTGTTGAGAGCATGCACACAAGTTAACTGAAGCTTGCTGTTATCAGACGCATTCAGAAGACACAACCATAAAAGACATCCACAATATAATACTAGTGCAAGGGGAGGGGCTTCATGAATTAACAGGCAACATGATTGACAGGAAAGAAGACCCACACCCCCCCCCCCCCCCCCCGCCAAGCTGTCGAGACATAACATATAAAACCTGGTTACTGCTAAAATTAATGTCATTTCTTTCTGAGCTGTGTACATACAGTATGCACACACACACACACACACACACACACACACACACACACACACACACACACACACAAAGATCAGGGCTGACAACAGGCATACACGTCTCCTCCTGCACTCACATCAGATCTGGCTCAATTCATAAACCCTGGTGCTGAGTGATGGAGTATATCTATATATATCTCTGTGTTTTGTTTTCTTTGTCATATTGTGTGTGTGTGTGTGTGTGTGTGTGTGTGTGTGTGTGTGTGTGTGTGTGTGTGTGTGTGTGTGTGTGTGTACTGTTTTTATTTGTTGCAGATAATAGATAGAATCAGAGGGAAAAATAATGGGGAAAAATCAAGGGATGAAGAGTAAAAGAGAAGGACAGAGTTCACAACTCTGCTTCAGTGGTAAATACACACATACAGTCAGCCATAACACTAAACCCACTGACAGGTGACATACCATTGATCTGGTTACAGCGCCACCTGACAGGCAGTGATGATAGATTTCAGACAGCAAGTGAACATTCAGCAGAATGTTGAAAAGTGCAGAAAATGTGCAAATGCAACAATCTGAATGATTCTGAGGTCCAGATTGTGGTGTCTATATGACTGGGTCTCCAAAACTGCAGATCTGCAGGATGTTCCAGGTTGCAGGGGTTAAGACCCACTTAGGGAGGACAACCCTAAGTGATTCAGTAACTGGGTCACTGACGGCTGTCAAGACTCATTGCTGCATGTATGACTGAAGGCCTCGGACATCTCTTCCCATCCAGAAGAGATACTGTAACTCAAACTAAAAAAATGGATGGTGGTTCTGATAAAAAATAAAAAATAAATAGTCAGAACGTGCAGTGCATCGCTGAATGTAGCTGCGTAGATGCCGACCATTCAGGGTGCATGTGCTGACCCGTGTCAACCACCAAAAACTCCCATATTGGGCAGATTAACATCAGAACTGGACCATGGAGCAATGGAAGAAGGTGGCCTGGTCTGATGAATCACATTCTCTTTTACATCATGGGGAATTCCAAGTGTGTGTGTTGCGTATCAGGGGGATCGACCGCACCAGGTACACACTATGGGAAGAAGATCAGCGGGCGGAGACAGTGTGATGCTCAAGGCAATGTTCTGCTGGGAAACCTTGGGTTCTGCTGTTCATGTGAATGTTACATTGACACGTATCACCTACATAAACACTGTTACAGTCCGAGTTTCACCCCTTCACTGGAAACGGTGTTCCCTGATGGAAGTGTCCTCTTTCAGAAGGATAATGCACCCTGACACATAGCAAGAATGGTCCAGGAACGGATTGAGGAACATGACGATTCCCCAGATCTCAATTCGATTAAGCGTCTATGGAATGTTCGATAAAAACAAGTCCTTGAAGGAGCTGCTACTGACAGCTTGGTGCCAGAAACCACACACACTGTCAGAGGTCTAGTGGAGTTTCTAGATTTCTACAGTTGTTATACACAATATTAGTCAGTAGGTCCTAGTTAGTCTGCTAGACAATGTGTTACACTCATCCCTCTCACACTGGTCCTCTAAGGATACACCTCCTCACATTTACACACAGATAAGGCAGAGCTGTGGTTGAGATTTGATCCAAGCACCAACAGATCCACAGAAGTAACAGCTCAGCCAGTTGAGCTACAGAGTCCAGGCTGTTACAGCTTCATACTGTTGCAGCAACACTTCTTAAACATTTTAAAAGCAAGATACGAACTTGAATGTTTGTGTAGATGCACACTGTACTGGACTTCCTGTATTTTTATCCGAGCAACAGCAGTACACACAGCCACACTTTGATTGGCTTCCCAGGTGAACAAAGTGTAATTCCATCTTCCAAAAACAGTAAAAGCTTCATCATATGGTCCAGAACATGAATTACACATTAACTAATCTAAGTAAAGGGCGTGAACAGTATTTAGTGTTGATGTCAGCATTGTGGTATATGTAGGTTCAGGTTTAAGAATCAAATATTAAGCATCATTATGAAGTGTTTTACAAAGACTAAAGCCTAACAGACTTGGTTTGTCGCTCTGTGGTGTAGTGATTAAATGTTGTGTGAGTGTTAGCGTGTATAAAGGTTCATGCTTTTATTTAGACCCTCATCCCTCCTGTCTATTTGTGGTATAGCGGTTAGGGTTGGGGTTGGTGTTGGTGTTGTGGTGTATGAAGGTTCTAATCTTGCTTTTGGTGGGTTTAAGATGAAAAAAATGGTGCTACAGAAGTATGAAGGTGTAACAGAGGCAGGGTTGCAGCATGAAATCTGTACCTCAACTGGCTGAGCTGATACCTCTGTGATTCCAGAGGTGCTTGGATCAAGTACCAACCAAAGTCCCAGCTTATCTGAGTGTGTGAGACTTTAGAGGGATAGTATGTCCTCAGTTAGGAATGGATGAGGATAGGCAGCTGTGGTGTAGGATGAGTTGAAGTGGGTGGGATATAGTATGGGGCAAGGTGAGGAGTTGCTGAGACATAGTGGGCAGATGACACAGGAGGCTTGTGGATAAAGGAAGAGTAGATGAAAAAGCACTGAAGATTGGTGTCTTAGCCTGAGGGTGGAGAAGGGACAGGGGTGGGAAAATAGGGTGGTCAGGTAGGGAAAGGGTGAAGACAGACAGGGGGGTTGGAGAAGGACAGGACAGGTGATGGGAAAGAATTTGGTCCTGTCCTTGGGGTGGAAGGTAGGGGCAGGGATAAAACTTGGTCTTCACCTTTGAGGGGGTAAAATAGTCCGACTGTAGGAGGATATATTTTTCCACACCCCACTTGTTCTATCACTGTAGACAAACCTCTCCTTTTCCTCCACCTATTTTGAGGACAGGACCCTCCTTTAGACATGCCACCTTAGTTCACCTGTCCTGTCCTCCCACACACTTCCTATCATCTCTTCTAACCACTCCCAACTGTTTTGTCCCCTTACCCCAACTTACCCTCTCATCCCTTCTACCTCAAGACTCTCTGCAGCCCTCAACTCACCGCCATACTAACCACACCTCATACTCAGATAAGCTGGAGCTCTGGTTGGGATTTGATCCAACACCACTGAGGTACCACTAAGTCCCCATTTAATTACTGCCTCTGTTACATCTCCATACTGCTGTAGCAACACTTTTTTATTTTTTCTATTCCAAAAACAAGATTAGAACCCAAATTTTCACACACCACACCACTGACAACCTCTCTAACCCACCATACCACAAAGGGACAGAAGTGTTGGGGGTGTTGAGAGTTTAGTCTAAATAAATCATGTCATAATGACATCATAGTTCGGAACAGAACACAGGCAACCAGGACCAATGACATTTGTAAGACTTTGGGTTTTGTTGGTCTTTAGTCTTTGTAAAACACCTTATAGTGATGCAACACTTTTTATTCTTAAACCTGTCAAAAGGTGGGCGAGAACCCAAACTGGCCAACACCACAAACATGACGCTAACTCTATCTTCTACACCACAAGGAAACATGCACACAGTGGGTGTGTTGGACTTTAGTCCCCATGAAACACTTCATAATGATTCAACAGCTTTACTCTAAAACCATCCTAATCCTTCAGCCTACACTACCACTACACCACAGAGAGACAGGACGGACAGGAGTGACAAGGGTACACACAAGGCAGGGACAGGGGTGTGTTGGGCTTTAATCTCCATAAAACTTTCAGAATGACGCAACAGTTTTATTCTTAATGCCCCCCAAAAAGGTAGGTTGGAACCTAAATCTTCATACACCAAACCCGAACACTATTATCACCAGCTCTAACCACTTAACTACTTTAGCCTATGCGACAAAAATAAAAAATAATACAGACACTTTTTTTTCTTCATGTTTAGGAGAATAAAAGTCATTAATTGTGACCCAGACAGTACAATAATGAAGATAATCTTTATTCTGCTGTAAAAAAAAAAACTATTTCTATTAAAAACTATTATACTGTACTATGTACTATAATTATACTATATATAATAGTATATACAGTGCCCTCCATAATTACTGGCACCCCTGGTTAAAACGTGTTCTTTAGCTTCTAAAAAATTCAGTTTTGTTCTAAATAACATAGGACCATAGGACCACAATTATTAGCACCCCTGATGTTTAATACTTTGTACAACCCCCTTTTGCCAACAAAATAGCACATCTTCTCCTATAATGTTTCACAAGATTAGAGAACACAAAAAGAGGGAGATCTTCGAACAGTCCTCTTTGCACAATGTCTCTAAATCATCCATCACTCCTCTCCTCTGCACTCTCCTCTTCAGCTCATTCCACAGGTTTTCAATGGGATTGAGGTCTGGGGACTGAGAGGGCCATGGGAGGAGCTTGATTCTGTGTGTGGTGAACCATTTCTGTGTAGATTTGGCCACATGTTTTGGGTCATTATCTTGCTGAAAGACCCAGTGACGACGCATCTTCAGCTTTCGGGCAGAGGCCACCAGATTTTGCTTTAAAATGTCCTGGTATTTCAAAGCATTCATGATGCCATGCATCCTAACAAGGTTCCCAGGGCCTCTGGAAGAGAAACAGCCCCACAGCATCACTGATCCTCCCCCAGACTTCACAGTGGGCATGAGGTGCTTTTCTGCAT
>JAAGKR010011942.1:0-17840 GCA_011419295.1 Clarias macrocephalus
ACTTGGGGAGGCCAATCAGCCTAAACTGCATGTCTCTGGACTGTGGGAGGAAACCGGAGAACCCGGATGAATCCCACCAAGCACAGGGAAAACATGCAAACTCCATGCACACTGAGACGGGAATCGAGCCTGGCAACACATATTCAACTAATTAAAAATTATCATTATTATAACAATAATTGTAAACAATTATTAACATAATCCAACTTTTAGAGAAAAGGCAAGCGAGAATGGTAAAGAAATGTTACAGTCTGTGAGGTAGCGCCTGTGACATGCCCATACAGTAGTATGACACAAAAGCTGATAATTGCCTGTAACACGTTCATAAAGTACATAAAAGCTGATAATCGCATATGACTAACTGTGCACCGCCTGCTGCCCACTGCCCACTACTATATGGTCAGAAAAATGGACAAACATGCTTTAACTTTTGCTTTAAGGTAGATTGAACTGTTATCCATGCCAAATGTGAGTTTGGAAAGACTACAATGATGTACATAATAAAGTTACCAGTCATGGGCAAGTATGACATGTTAAGGTCAATGTAGATTCCATTTGTGATTTCACTGTGCCTAACCAATAACATCTTAGGTCTCATTTTAGAAGTATGAACAATACGTCTTCTACTACGTAACTTTTACTCCCTACATTTGAATACAAAACTGTTATGAACTGAGTCTACTGTATGAAGATGCGAGTGCAGTTAAGAATTTTATTTAAATTCTTCCATAAGAATTCTGTAAAACAGGTAAAAACTGGGTGATGTGCGACAGGCATAAACCAGGTTAGGCTAAACACAAAAAAAACAAACAGGTGAAAATCACATTTCAAGGGTTGAAAAAAGTCCACTTTTACAATTAATGATAGTAGAACATATAATAGTTTCACTTTTTAAATAAAAAAATAATTTTAATCACGCACATTAAGATTTTTTCAGTCACCTTTAGCTTTGATTACAGCCCACAATTTGATGACCATTTCATGTGTGAAAATTATTCCTCATGCTACCAGAACCACTCTCACAATTTCAGTCATGGAATTGAGTCCTTTGCCATCAGAACAAAACTCCTCTGATGTGATAACCTAAGGTCAGAACATTCAGGTCTCCAGCTGACTAGACAAGACAAGTAAAGCAACCCAAGATTACAACATTGCCTCCAGATGTTATACAATCGGCAGTATGCATAATAGGCTTGGTAACAAGAGCAGAACTTTGTTTTTGAGTATCTTTATACGTGTCCAGGGTCTTACTGGTTATTTTTCAGCTAAAATGCACTGGTTTTCAAACTTATAAGTGCTTTTTTTTTTTATACGGTCCCTCACAACATATCACGACTGAACTACACCACACACGGGAAGGACAGAAACAAAACAATTCCACCAGTCATTACAAAACTCAAACTGGTTCCTGGTTACTTAGGCAACAGATCCCACCCGCTTGGTCTCTGGATGGCAGATTCTTTAAATTCCTTTTTTAAGCCTCTCCAATGGGCACACTTGTCAAGGTAAGATTAGAAGTCATCTGGCTAACTACCTAAAAAAACGACCAAAAGAATTGTGAAGTCTAGACTTTTGGTTGTCATGATTTGCCCAGGGCCAGCCATTTTGACCTCTAGCTCCACTATAAAAGGGAGATGGTAAATGGAGTTTTTATGATGTCTTCTGTACTATCATACTTACTGTACCTCTGAAAGGCTTACCTGCCCTGTTTCTCACAACTTTTCTGCACAAGCATTTGGATTAGCGTCTAAGCTAACTGATGTTGTTTGGAAAACATTAAGCTAGTACTTCAACTTAAAAACTAAGCGGTACATGTAGTGGAATACATTTTTAGGCAATTTGTACTAGAGTATTGAGTTCATGAATTTCTACCACCTCTGATCCTGTGATCGTGGAATATATGTTCTAATGTTTGAGAAGGATCAACCTCTTGTCCTATATCAAGCAATGAAAACAGTTATACATATATAAATATACATATTATATATATATATATATATATATATATACAAATACTGTATATATACAGGTAAAAAGATTTTGATGAATTGTGCAAACATTTTAAAGAAGACGTGGATTACAATCCCAGCCAAGGTGGCTTGGAGACCACTGCAGTCATTCCTTTTGAGCACCATTCCGGTGTACACCAAGTGGAATACCAGATCTGTGAAAACTGACAGATAACTTGTCACCAACTTACAGAAGAATTGCATCTGTCTGTGGGAACTGTCCACAAGTTGAGCAAAATTTGCAATGTTAAAATAAAATATAGTTGCAAGCAACGATGACGGGCCCAAGAACCCTGTTCTATCGCCACCCCGAGCGGACCGCACAACATGTGTGTTATTTGAGTGTGTTAAGACCTCGAAAAAGCCATCGCCACCCGGTTGCACTGCACAACTTGCACACGTTACACACTATACAGGGCTAATGTCAGTTTGGACCCTAAATATTTGTTGAGTGCGTTAGTGTGTGTGTGGGAGTGTGAGAGAGAGGTGTGTGTGACGTGTGTGTGTGGATGTGTCATATTGTGTATGATGAGTAAATGTATTTGTACATGTTTGTGTGTGGTGTGTGTCTGTGTATTAACATTTGTGAGTGGGTGCGAGTGTGAGAGTGTTCATATTGTGATATAAGTGTGATATAAGTGGTTGTGTATGTATGTGTGTATATGATACGAGAGTGTGTTTTGTCTGTGTGTTTTTGCGCGTGCGTGTGTGCGAGATGTGTTTGTGTGTTTGAGTGTTAACATTTGTGATGTGTATGTGTGTACAATAGGCCGCAGATGCTGGAAGAAAAGCATCACACTATGATGATGTCACTGAACATAATGCCACTGAACATAATGCCACACAGAAAGTTATTAATAATGTCTTAAACGTACGCTGAAAAATTATCACGGCTGACTTGTTTGAGATATCAAAAATCCCTCCGCAATTTTGCATCCTCAGTGTCTTTAGATCACATCAGCCTGGTTTTGTGGTGATCGTATAAATTCCCTTGGAGGAGTATATCAAAATTCATCGGGTGTGTTTCTGCATTCCATTTTCTGGATTTTGGTGAAATCTAAATGGGGGTGCATTTAACAGATAAAAGTAAGACATATTTTACCTAAAAATCACACATTATTTTTCATTTACATATTCGTTTGTAAATTTATAGTTTTAGTGAGCTTTTATTTTATTAATCTCTTTTTTTTTCTACATGACCTCTGACCTGTTATTCTCCTTCTAATTATGCTGTTATTGGAATATCTTGGTGCATTTGTTGTATAGTTAAACACCTTTTTAAGGAAATTTTCTTATAAAAGCAAAACTATAAAAGTAGTTAATTCTACTCTGTTCCTCATAGATCTGAATCTCATAAATCTTCAAACTGCTACCTTCCTGTCTTCTCTTGCATCTGTTTTTAAGGTACGAACGCTCCCACCTTCTCATTCATTCTTTAACTGTCTCTCTCTCTTTCCCCCTCTCCCCCTAACTCGAGCCAACACTTCCTGGTTCACAACTGGATGAACATCTGTCCAACTTCCACTCTTTTGTTCTTCAAGATTTTAAACAGGACATTTTACAATGGTTTATATTCTTTCTAGTAACAGATGTTGATGGCACAGGCATTTGGTCAAACATAAAAAAAATCTTTTTTTGCAACCAAAGCAGATAGGCCTGACACAATTGACTTAAATAAACTTCATTTTATTTGTACATGCACTACACATTTCCCAACCACTAGTTACATTGTTTTTGGCAGGCTGGAAAGTGAGTTTTCAAAAGAAAATTTTAATTATTCCTATATGTACAACATGAAAAAACTGAACCCTAGCTACTTATGCTATAATTTCTTCCCCAAGGATTTAATATGCAAAGGCTGGCAAGAAGCACCTGTTTAAAGACAAGCACAATTCATCTATTAAAGTGATTTTCAAACTCAAAGGTCTATGGGTTAAATAATATAATAGCTACATTTTTAGCCACACAAGGTTTAAATTTACAACAGATTAACTGTATTGTTTATATTAATTGACATACATTTTGTGTACATACAACAACTACAATAAATCCTTTTGCATCTGTCACAGCCATGTTTTTTTTCCAAAAGTCCAGGCTGTCTGGTTGATCCCAAATGTCCAGGCTAGGCCAATGGTGTAATTTACGTAACTTTTAGATAGGAATCAGAAATCCAAAAGCTGCAAGAAGATTTGAAATTCATGTTATTTTGATCCCATGTTTAAAATGAAACAAAATAAACAAAAGAGGATGACATGCAAGGTTATCAATATTTTTTAATTACACAACAATGGAGGTAAACTTTCGAAAGTGACTGGTCACTGGTAATAGTTATAGCCGCATGGAAGAAAGATTTAAAGTATTGAGAATTAAAATTTTATTTGATTTATTTAATTTTTATTACATTTTACAACCACAGTATGATAATGTCATTTAAGCATTTCACCACGTCACCTAAAAGGAAGACAGGAATTGGCTCAGTTGTGATCATGTAGTGCTTGGCGTCAAAACAAGAAGCGCATGCGTGATACATGATACTCGGTACTCGTAAACCATGACTTGTTCGTTTTCCCAAGTCAAAATTGATTCAAAATCTTTGCTCATCTTGCGGAATGCGCAAACCGCGTTACTCGCAATCCGAGGTTCCACTGTACCTAGAGGGAACCCACCAAGCACGGGGAGAGCATACTCCATGGTCACAGACCTGAGGCTACGCCTATTCATACAGAATACAATACAGTTACAAGACACGTCAAACATAATAAACATAGACTTGTTATGAAAAGAATTGTCATTGTAATTGGCCTCAAAGACAAAAGAACACACAACTGTTTTACCCAGTATGTATGTTGGTCACTTCTAATCTCACCTTACATGTGAACCCATAAAAGACTTAAAAAGAAACCAAGTGTCCGGAAACTCTTGTCCAGGTAACCTTTAATCACTTTGATGCGCTAACCAATCTGCATTTCCATCATGACTTGCCAATGATTTATTTAAACTTGGAGTGGGTGAGGGATTTGTTGTTTCAGTCCTTCTTACCGAAACCAAAATTTAAAATTACATTCATAACCAAACTGGTGCTGTAATTGCAGCGTTACTTTGCTAGCACCAAAAACTAATTTTGATTTGATTCTAGTCATGATATGGTGTTAGTAACAGTGTAAACACTCATGATTAGATTAGAAAATGAACACAATTTTGTGTGATCATAAGCTGAAAAATACAGTCTCTATGTAAAATGTCAGGAGTAAAAGTACCTCAGCATACGAATTTAATCAGTTCTGGAGGTGAATTCTTAAGGCGATTTCGTATTGTGAAACACATTTTCCCATAGAAAATAATGTAAATGCAAATAATCCAAATAATCACCGAAAATACTACCAATATTACCAATTTCCAACACTATAATCATATTTTTTCAATATAAAAACAACCAAAACATTTAGAAAAAACATGTAAATTAAATAAAATAAGAGATAAATAGCCATTAAACCTCTTGGCATCAGCTGCTTTAAAAACAAAACTGATAGTGGCTCCCTTTTCTTTTTGCAGCTGTGCTTGCTTCTTGCACAAAATGCAAAAAAAACCCCCACAAAAAATACATAAACTCACTTCGCTTGCCTTTCCACTGATGCAAACAAGTTTTGGACGGCTCCCAGCCTGACACGCGTGCATAGAAGGCGGATACTTGACTCGTTTCAGTTGCTCGTAGATGCCAAAAATGCTTTTGCCCAGGCAAATTTCTTGCACAATTTCAAATATTAAGTTGAAATTTTTTAAAATAAAGGGTCTGTGTCAAGATACTACTGTACAGGTTTTTCATCAAATTAATTCATATTGTAATAACTTTTATTTACTTTGCTAGAATAATCACATTACTTAGCTTTCACTCATTAATAAACTTAATTGACTTCCCATACATTTCTTCCATTACGATATTGCCAAAAGTATTAAGACAAAAGTGAAATTCAATGTTTTTAATGACATTCTCAAATATTTTAATGCAGACTGTGGTGTGAACAAATGAAACTTTTTTACACCAAACTGTGAACAAAACTTGAATATATGCCCAGGCCACTGAAGTTAGTCTACTGCATCGACTTACTATAAAAATTACGTTGGTCTTCTACATTTATTAATATATGTAAAACACATTGAAGACTGATGTTTATTTAGATAGACCAGCAAAACTTAATTCTGCATCTTTAACAAAAGTAGTAGTAGTAATTTTTGTTATTAAAGTTTAATAATGGTATGGAAAGCAAAAATAATAAGATGCCATATTTTACTGTTGTTATAATCATAAACATTGAGATTTGTTACATGAAATGTACTTACCAGCTGAGGCAATATTTTCTCAACATTTTCCAAATCCACTGCAACACAATCTTCATTCTCTCCCTGTGTTATTGCTCTGCGTGTTGCTTCTGAAATGTTTTTGAAAACGTTAAGGATTTTTTTTCAGGTTGAAATTTTCATTTCAGGATCTTTCATAAAATCAAGAAAAATCAGATTTTATGACTTGTATCCATAAAAAAAACTAGCATATACAAGTCCTATAACAAAAACACCACTGCTCGTACCACATCAGTTTTCTTTTCAGATTATCCATCTTAAAATGCTTCTTTAGTAGTGCCAGAAAAATAATGATATATACAGATCAGTCAAAGCAAGCCACCTTCAAACTTCTGGTCAAATGGTCACTGTTTATGTTTTCGAATATAAAGCTAAACCTAATAGCCACTGTGGTAATACAGTGGTATCTTGATATTATATTTTTGCATATAAAAACAAATTAAAACATGAAGACATGTAATTATTAATTATATTTGTAAAAAAAAAAAAACCTGCTTAACCCTTTATGATTTCTCTTGGCACCAGCTGCTTCAAAAACAAAACTGAAAGTGGCTCCGTTTTATTCTTCCTGCTATCCTTGATAACATTTTTGAAATTCATAGTGCTATGTCCTCACAAAATTTTCCATAAAATGCAAAAACTATAAATAAATAAAAGAACTTTATAAAAATAAAACTCAAAACTCGCTTCATTTGGCTTTCCACTGATGCAAACAAGTTTTGACCAGCAGTGCGTACGACTCGCTCACCTGCTGAAAATTTGCACGCCGAGGCCAATTTTTGTTCTGGCATTGGTATGCCACTATAACACTGTATAATGATACCATAGCCTGCAGGAGTTAAAGATACTAACAGTATGCTTTTAATTACTGTCATGAAAAAAAAATCTGCTGTAATGTATCTTTAAGTTTCAAACATTGGAAGACCTGAAACCAGTTATAGAAAAATGCCTGTCTGTATGTCATTCCAGATGTTTTCACAGCATCACATAAACCTGCTGGACAAAATGTAATGAATCTTTCAGTCCTTCAGTATTTGCCTGAAGTTGCACCATAAATGAAAACAAAATGGTCTGAGCAGGGACGGTATGAGCAGTGTTATGGCAGATTATACACCGCATGTTTGGACAGCGTACTGTGCATATGTTAAACTACGGGTGTGTCTTTAATCAACTGCTAGGCAGAATTAATTTAAACTTTTGCAGTACTTACATATCTGGCTAAAGTTTAATCTGCGACAAAAATGAAATCCAAATGGTAAGTAAAAGCGATGTTACGAACAGTTATGTAGAGGATTTAATAGTCTAATTTTTATTCAATAGTCTACATATATTTTAATATAATAATATAATGGTCTACTTCAAAAAACTTTCAGAAATTGTTATTTGTACTGCAGTTGGTCGTATAAGTATGCTCTTTAAATATGCCCCGACGCGACTGCAAGCCAATTAAGTAGCTCTGTAGTCTGTGTGTCTTTTCTGTCTACATTTCTTTTGGTTTCTATTGCTTGTTTTATTCCTTTTTTCCCCCTTATTTCTAGGTTTTTAGTATTCTATCCTATGGATATGGAAACCATATTTGCACAGTACAGTTTTCCATTAATTCAAGAGAAGAACTTCTATTGACAGAGACGCTAAGAAGAGCAGCAAGGGCAAGGGTGGAGGACTCACTTTGTACATTAACATCAGATTGTGCAACATGGGACTCATTAGTGTGAATGAGGTTATCAGCTGTTGGGACATTGACCTGCTAGTGGTGAATATTCATCCGTACTGTATACCGATTTGTTTGTGTTTACACCCCACCACATGTGGACACACACAGCGTGTAACATAATTCACACACCTATCATGGGACTGCGAACTCAACACCCAGATGCCTTTGTTGCGCATAAATGACGTGAACCCTGGATTAGGGCTGGGCGATAAAACGATAACAATATGTATCGCGATAGGCACGTGATCGACATCAATAAAAAATGTGTTCGATAAAACGTTCAATATGTTTTATTCTTTGTCGGAGAAAAACAGAGGTTGCAAAGCTAGTTTGGTTGCATTAACAAAGGCACCCGCTCTCTGGTAACCTAGCAACGTAGGGAGTGATACTGTTACATGATTGGCTGTTAGCGTATCACGTTTGGTTGCGCCATATCGTTGTCTCGTACTGGTCTGCTGGATTCCTCTTCATAAGCAGAAAATGAGTGCCGCAGCGAGCGAGGAAATTGTAAATAAAAGAGGAAAAGTCAGTTCGCCAGTATGGCAATTTTTTGGATATTATAAGTCTAACCTTAGTCAGACCGATGTCGTCTGCAAATTATGCAAGACCGTCGTCCCCACCAAGACTAATACAACGAAATTGATGTACCACCTTATACCCCTATCTCACCTACGCGGTTTCGTGCGGTGGCCGTGAGTACGGTTGAGGTTCATCATGATTCATCAATTCTTTTGATTGTGTAAAGCTGCTTTGTGACAATGTCAATTGTTAAAAGCGCTATATAAATAAAATTTAATTGAATTTTGGCGCTGTGATTACGTTTCCATCCTTCTGCACAAAAAAATTTAACATGTTTAAACAACAATTAAAACATCTTAAATTATTTTGCCGGCCCTTGCGGACCTTGCAGAACTTCGCGGAACACCAGCGTAATGTCAGCGGCTCATGGTGCTTAACACCGCATTTCACCGCGAGTCAAACCGCATAAGTGAGATAGGGGCCACGCTCACCCTTTGGAGCACAGCTGTATTCAACCAACAACATCTGTAGCTGCAACACCACACAAGCAGCAGACCACCATGGAGAGGTACTCTGCATCAGTGCCTTATGACAAAGAATCTAAACGGTACAAAGATATAATGGAGGCAGTGGCATATCATATAGTCAAAGACATGCTTCCGCTTAGCACTGTTGAGAAGACCGGTTATAAAAAGCTTATACTAAACTTGCACTAAATTCTCAGGTTTCTCTGTTTATATTTAACACTTTGCACTATTTTTAAGGATTTCTTACAATTTTCTTTCATTTTGCACCTTAAATGTTAAGAGATAATTGTTAAGTGTTCATTGTGACTTTAGACTTTTCATTTCTGTCTTAATAACTGAGGGGATTATGATCTGAGGAAGGTTAAGTTTAAAATAAAAATGTTTAAATGTAATATATTTTTCTCCTGGTTCTTATTTTAAATGGGTTGTAAAAAATATTAATATCGACCAATATCATTTTGTGAATTGTGCTGCCAGGAAAAACACTAGACCTTCTGTATGCAAATGTGAGTGAAGATTGTAGTGTCACCCCCTTCACCCAATGGCAAAATCAGAATTTTCTCTGAATGAAACCTCATGTAGTATTTTAAATGGGGACTCAATGCCAACGCATTCTCCACCATTTATGTAGGGTTTCAGCTCTGGTTCAGCGGCAGAAACACGACTCGGGGTGAAGCTGTAAAACCATCACCTTTGTTTACAGGATCGCCAATTTACGCCATGGTTTTGGGTCTAGTTTGAGGCATCTGGCTTTAGTGTGGCTTCAGGCACAGGAAACTTCCTTTCCCATGCCTGGTTAAATTTCCTGCAGCTTAGTTTTACAAACTCTCCTTTATGTTCACGAATGAGATAAGGTTATTAGGATGGCGCCATGGTGTCTGGGGAAGAGGTTCTGGAATGTGATTGATTGCTTGCTCTCTTTGGGGTCTGCTCATCCCTACACTCACTACAACCCCCGAGTGATGAGTCAGCCTACAGCGACAAGTACATTCAGGAAAAGGTGTCCTAATTCTAAGGAGTTGCTGAAGCATTTGAGCATACGGACTGGAATGTGCTGCAGGACCCCCATAATGGTGACACTGAGGAGATTACACAATGCACAACAGACTACCTCAACTTCTGTATGGACATAATTGTGCCTGTTAGAACCATGCACTACTTCCCAAACAACAAGCCTTGGATTACCAGTAAACTCAAGCTTCAACTGAAAAAGAAGAAAGAGGCTTTTAAGTATGATGACAAGGCTAAGCTCAAGCACATTTAGAAAAAATCAAGTTCAGGCTGATGCAGGCCAAGGAGACATACAGAAGCAAAGTGAAGAAGGTGTTGCAGGAAAACAACATGACCCGACCATCCATTGCACATAGTTTTGTGCAACCAAGGGAGTATGTTCAGTGGACAACTTCTGTCACAAAACTGCTCAACAGACAGACTTAGGAAATCCTTTGAAACACCTCACTACAAGGGAATGTGGACTCTCAGATCTAGGCTAAGGCTCGTCTGCTATTTCCCTCATGGTGGTACATGCATAATGCTTGTCTGTTAGCTTCAGGGTCTGCTCAGTCACTCTCACTATTGAATATTTTTCCATTACACACACACACACACACACACACACACACACGGTCACTTTCATGCTGCTCTTTGCACAATTACTTGGGTAACTGCACAATTAATATTATTTGCACTGTTGTCACTTTCCCACATAAAATTGTACATCATGGCTACACAGCCATTTATTTGGGTGATTCTCACGAAACTATTAAAACACCACGGCACTAATTATTTTAAATATAAAATGTGTAATTTAGTAATATAAAAAGCCTCAGAATAAAGGCAATACTGTTCTCTACCTTGCACAATGTGTAATTTCACCATGAGAATGAAATATTTCTATTTTACTGCATTTTCTGATTAAATTCTCATTACTGCAATGTGTCCGGCTGTGTTTGAATGTATGTTATGTTGTAATTTAGAACAGCATGCTAACACGACATTTTGATCATCATTCTCAGAAAGGTCCAGCCGAGAATGTACTGTGCCAACTAAGGAAGTATGATCTGCCTAAGGAGCTGCTGAAACAGTTTTATACTGCAGTCATTGAGTATCTCCTGTGCTCATTCATCACTGTCTGGTTTGGAGCAGCCACAAAACAGGACAAGGACAGACTGCAGAAAACAGTAAAAAACGCAGAAAAAAAAATTGGAGCTCCCTCACCCGCCTCCATGACTTGTACTCCACAAGAACCAGGAAACAGGCAGGAAAAATATCTCAACAGACCCCTCCCAGCCAGGACACAACCTTTTTCACCTCCTCCCTTCTGGCGGGCGCTACAGACCAAAACTGTCGGGCACAGGAACAGTTTCTTTCCGTGAGCAATCACCTTCATAAACAGGTGAACTGGACTATATGCAATCTGCTGTTAAAAGGAACAACAAGGATTTTTTTTGTGTTAAACTAAATTCTTAAAACCGTCTTTAAATCATTGTTATTTGCACAAATCGAACATCCAGTACTGAATATTGTATAAAAGCATCACAATGCCTCCAACAAATTCCCTACATCCACATTACATAACTAGTACTTGCTATTTTGCACTACCTATTATAGTATATGTGACGAACACAGGGCTACTTGCCCTAACTTGCAACCACTTTATGTATGCCTGCACATACTCAGAATCCCCCCCTTAGCATATCGTGTATGACTTTTAAATATCTCTTATGAATTTAATATTAATTTAAAATGTACAGTTTAAAACTTTATGATTTGTTTTATTGCAGACAGTCAGCAAGAGAGAGAAAAAGCTTCAGAAAAGGCCAGATTGACAAAGTTTGGGGAAAAATTATACAGCAACCTAAAACTATCTCTAAACCATACAGCATGAACTGCCTCGCCCATCTTGTACATCTTCCCCTTGATTCATGCTGATATTTTCCTACTGCACAGAACTCCCGACACCTTTCTCCACCCATTCCAACCTGCCTGCACTAGCTTCTTTACTTCTTTCCCACCATCTCCCGGTCCATCACCCTGGACTGTTGAAGGTACAGGAATTTAAGTACTTGGGATCTTCACCTTTTCACTCTGTATTCTTATTGTTTCATTTCTGTTCCCTTTCACCATAGAACCCTTGTACAGGAAAGTTGTTGAGAATAAATATACAGTACAGACCAAAAGTTTGGACACACCTTCTCATTCAAAGAGGTTGAATTTGTATTATGGCAAGAAAAAAAGCAGCTAAGTGAAGAAAAAAAACGAATGGCCATCATTACTTTAAGAAATGAAGGTCAGTCAGTCCGAAAAATTGGGAAAACTTTGAAAGTGTCCCCAAGTGCAGTCACAAAAACCATCAAGCGCTACAAAGAAACTGGCTCATATGCGGACCGCCCCAGGACAGGAAGACCAAGAGTCACCTCTGCTGCGGAGGATAAGTTCATCCGAGTCACCAGCCTCAGAAATCGCAGGTTAACAACAGCTCAGATCAGAGTCCAGGTCAATGCCACACAGAGTTCTAGCAGCAAACACATCTCTAGAATAACTGTTAAGAGGAGACTGTGTGAATCAGGCCTTCATGGTAGAATATCTGCTAGGAAACCACTGCTAAGGACAGGCAACAAGCAGAAGAGACTTGTTTGGGCTAAAGAACACAATAAAGAACATAATAAAGAAAACTCTTTGAATGAGAAGGTGTGTCCAAACTTTTGGTCTGTACTGTACATGTGACAAGTTCGGACAAATCAGAATGTGGTATTTGTCCTTGTTGGTAATGTAGGGATGAACAGGGCCTCAAAGAAAGCAATCAAACAATCACATTCCAAAACCCCTCTCCCAGGCTGCATTGCGCCATCCCGATAACCTTATCTGATCCACGAACATAAAGGACCATCTGTAAAAAGAAGCCGCAGAAAACTTAACCAGGCATGGGACAAGAAGTTTGCTGTGCCTGGAGCCACCAGATGTAATCCCAAAAACCAAGCGGGTAAAATCGGCGATCCGTAGACATTATTTTAAACAATCTTTAAAGTGTGCCAGTAGGGCAAAATTTTATATACATATATTCACTGAGTATGTTTTATGTCTGTGTGTTATATTTGATTATTTTGCATAACCCAAAAGGTATAATCAGAATTTACAAATCCCTTTTATTAGATGAAGATATAAATGAGTGTGTAAGATATGGGATGTTTGATATCAATCAAAAGCTTGCTTTATTCAATGAACAGTGTTGTACATGGAAAATTGGCTACACATCCAATTGGACCAATCACCCATGGGACTGACTGACTCCGAAGGGTCGCTGGAGGCAAACCACTGGAACAAACAAACAAACAAAGCTGCATACCTTGCTGAAAATTGGTGCTCGCTTCATAACTAAACCGTAAGATTAAACCCAAGACACTGCTCTTGTGACTTTCTTTGATCTAGTAAACAGTACTAAAAAAACTCCATTAACTTTCATCCTCCAAACTGTTGGTATGTTTGTGTGTGTGTTTGTTCAAGTAGCATAATTCCATGCATCATAGATTAGACAAATAAATTCTTGTTTCTTTAGAAAGGACTGTTTTCTTAGTCATGAACATTTGCCATAAACATCAATTTGTAATTGATAAATACCAGACTTTGTATTATCCTCATTGGCCACGGGATAAGCAGGATTGGTAAGATGCATTCAATTGTGTTATACGGTGGATGGATAGTATATAAAGTGTATGCTATAAATTTTTATTCAGTTCATCAAATTAACCCGAATCGTTAAAGATTCGATTCACCTCTGACCCAAAGCTAAACACTACATAATATCGGTAAAGATTGCAGCGGTCATTCTTTATCTACGTTATGTAAACCCTTCAGTGAGTTATTTATTTATTTATTTATTTTTATGCCATAGTAAAATGCTTCATGTTTTTTTAGTTATACATTGAAATGCTGCCTTGTTTATTCCTGTTTGAATGTTTTTCTTTGTATTTTTGAAGCACTAAACAACTGTTGAGCTTGAATGCACGATTGTGCAAATATCTGTTTTTTTTCCTACATTATCTCAGACTAGTATACTAGTCTCAACCTCATTTCCAAAACCTATAACATTACCACAACAGATGTTCATTAGATGTTAATTAAATTAATAGAAAATAGTGCTTTGATTTTAAATGCATTTGCAGAATCTACAAATTATGTTCTTTCAGGTTTATCATGTAATTTTGAAAAAATGTCAGGTTTCATGGAAATGTGCATAAAAACTGATGTGGTCTTAACTCCATCTGCTCCTATATCGTGCTACTATGTCCTGGCTGGCCTTTCGCTCTGATCTGATCCTGGTTTCCTAACTGGGATATTAGGGGTAAAAAAAAAAATATATATATATATATATATACACACACACACACACACACACACACATACAGTATACACACATATGCAGTATATAAATATAATTATTATTTCAGAAATTCAAGTAACTGCGCATGACTATTAATAATCCATTTTTAAAAATATGGAAATGGATTTGCTTTTCTAACAGTGTTTATGTTTTTAGATTGTTATGGTAATGAGCTTTTTTTAGGACTTATTTAGGAAATTATGTTCAAAAAGGTGTCTGAATGGTAAGTAAAGATTTTTAAATTAATGTGCACAAATACTAATGTCTGGGGGGAAAAAAGTTGATTTAAGCATTTAAAAAATTTTCATGCTTAAAATGTTTTTTTTTAAATGTTTTTTTACTGTATATACTTCTTATACATCTGGTAGTTTCTGTTCTTACCACTTCACTAGTAATTCCTGGTCAGTTCTTACATTACCCTGTGTATACTGACCATATGCAAGATATACAGTGTGCAATCTACAACCTGTCATGTGTTACTTTCTCTATTGCTGTGGATATCTGATATTTCCTTCGGGATAAATAAAGTATTTATCTACCTACAGTATCTATCTATTCATCCATCCATCTGTTTCACTGATTACAGCAGCTTTACTTGTACACTGACTAGGATTTCAACAGTATGTGATTTTCCCTGTATTTAACATGTTTTGGCCCTTCACAGACAACAAGAGCTGGAAATGTCATCTAAGGAAGGAAGTTGAGAGTTAATAATTCTCTGTGCAGTGTTGTAACAGGACAGAGCAGCTGATGTGCCACATTGAAACAGTATACCAGTATAGTTTGGATAGAGGAGTGAAGTACCAAGCACTTGCTTGGACTTTTTTCCAAGCAGCTGTTCCTGAGTACTTAAAAAAAAAAAAGGGTAATTGTATTGTGCCTTGTTAATGACTGCAGTAGTGTTGGCAAACCTGGATAGATACTCAGCGATGTAGGTTCCCAGAAATTTAAAGGTTTCAACTTAACACATTATCCCCACTAATATAAAAGGGGCCTGAGTGAGCATTGTGCTTCCTGAAGTCAGTTATGAGTTCTTTGGTTTTTGCAGCGCTCATTGTCCATTGCACCATGTTGACAACTTCAGAACCTCATGCCTGTGGGGCAACTTGACTCCACCTCCAACCACGTGGAAACCATTGGTAGGATGGGGTGAGGTGAGGCATAGGTGTAAAGAGCATAGAGTAATGGACTCAGCAAACAGTTTTGGAGAGCAAGTACTATGTGTAGGGGTAGTGTCGGTGAGGGCCAAGTTTAACAGTATTTGGGAGCTTGAAAAGCTCTTCTATTAAAAGTCCAATACAGATGGGTAGTGAGAGGCTTAAAAGAGACAGTTTGCTGACTATCATGTCTGGAATGATTCCATTAAATGCAAGAAGAGCATCATTTCATAGTTGCCCTGTTGTTTTATATGACTCAGCACAATGTAAAGAGCCGTGGAAAAGACCTGTTTTCTCTGTAAGCAAGCTGGCATACTTCAAATGTTGGAGAGAAGCTGGCTCTCTCAAAACACTTCATTCGCACTGAAGTGAATGCAACTTGTCAGTAGTTGTTTAAACTGTCAATGGCTGACATCTTAGGAATAGGAACAATATTGCCTGATTTTAACCTTTCCTTAAAACATGCCATCATCCCACCCTTCTTTAAGACCCAAGTAAACTGATCTACACATGAATTAACCTGTGATGTGTTCTTCTGGAAGCCAAGGAAAGCCAGGCACCCCCAGGTTTTAGAGACTGTAAATGTAATTTTACTTTTAAAAAACACTTCATTTGACATGTTTGTTTCAGTAATAAACTCCTGTGCGCTGTTGCTCATGGTTCTTTCTTCTCTGATTTCACTGGGTATATTGCAGCAAGTGAAACAAAGGTTATCTGGTAAATTTGTGGTGAAATGCACATTCACCGTCGCGCACAAACACACAGCGCTTGCGCGCACAAACACACACACAGTGCTTGCGCGCACAAACACACACAGGGAAGCCAGACCCAATTGGCTTCACTTTCAATAATAATAATAATCATTTACAATCCGAAAAGGTTTCCTTCAGTGTCGTCTGTGATTTGGCAGAACCATAACAGGGGAATCCAGAATGTCTTTCTATTGGAAAAATAAATGAAAGATTAACAGGTGAGACTAATGTTATACCGCCAACAACCACCGTTACCAATCATTAAAAAGAGCAGATATGGAGGCTAAAGTTTCTGAGTTTTTGATGAAGAAAAAAATACTAAAGGAGCAACTAAATAATAAAAACCAGAGCTGCTTACAGCCAGGGAAATAGGATGGATTTGAACTTTCATTGAGGAATATGATGTCCACACCAAATGGCTCCCTGGTACTGCTAAACTTCAGCTGTTGTTTTGATGGCCATGATTCTTATATTGTGCCTGGCTCGTATGGATTATCTGCACGTTAATTAATGACATGTATTTAATACATGTAGCGTACTGATTATTTTAATACAAATTTAAATGAAAGGTTTCCTGATTTAGTTGGTAATGAGCATCCTTTGCTGCATATTAAAAATCTGGTCATGCATTTGGGAGGTTAGTTGCATAAATTGATTGTTGAGAACCAATTGTGTGCGTAAAAAACTTTTTATATAAATATCATACTGGGCACTCCTGGTTCGTCTGGCTGTTAAAGGGGTGACGTATGATGTACAAAACACACGCTCACAGGGGCACGCTCACTACTGATTGCCTCAATAGTCCTTGATTATCTCGTCTACCGGAGCATTTTATACTTTTACACCTCTCCTTAGATTGTCTCTGGCTGTACTGCACACGGCCCTGTCCCCTGATCTGAAGGCTATAAGAACATGGGTTTGGGAGGATTCCTTAGTATGGCATTATATAACTGGATATCATTCCTAAGTAAAAAAATAAATAAATTTTTTGCATGTTTATAAATAATATTTTTGCTTTCTCAAACTTTTTTGCATTGCCTGTGCTTGGCAGGGTCACACTGACTAGAGAGTGCCACCTACAGAGTGCTGTAATACCCAATTAAAATTGGTATTAGAATTCATACTATAGATCAGTTGCTAAGTTATATAACTTTGTTTTCCATTAGTGTGTGTGTGCACATGTGCGTGTGTGAGAAAGTCATCTCGCACAGTATTTCCTCCCCCCTCTCAAATAAGAGAGGAGGAAGGATTACTGTGTAAGACGAGGAGAGAGAGGGTGTCGCGCAAACCCACACACAGGGCTTTGCGCGCGCAAACCCACACACAGGGCTTTGCGCGCGCAAACCCACACACAGGGCTTTGCGCGCGCAAACCCACACACAGGGCTTTGCGCGCGCAAACCCACACACAGGGCTTTGCGCGCGCA
>JAAGKR010011943.1:0-17835 GCA_011419295.1 Clarias macrocephalus
ACACACACACACACACACACACACACACACACACACACACACACACACACACAGTGTGTTTCATGTGGCACAGAGTTCATTCAGTGTAATAAAGTCTTTATAAGAGTGATCATTAGCGGCGGTTCCGGTCGTGAACCTCTTTCTGTGAGAGCTGCAGGATCTCCAGGACCTTCGGCAGTGAGTACTCCGTCACATCGCTGCAGGGACGAGACACGTCACCAGAATTATTTAACACTGACGCACACAAGATGGAAGGAGGTCAAAAAAAGGGTCGAGCAACAGAAAGAAAAGATGAAGCGGCGTTAAGGAAAGAACAGATGGATGTTTAAAATAAAGCGAGAGATGGAAGGAAAGGAAAGTTTTTTACTCCACATGGATACGGAAAGGAGAACAGGTCCAGACCTCAGCGCTCCCTCACCTCCCGCTGTTAGCGTTCAGCTGGCGGAGGAGAAGCGTCCCTCCGAACGCCAGCGTGTCCATGTCCTCTGACGCCACGGCGTCCACCACACCGCTACTGACCAGCTGGGCACAGCATGCCTCAGCCTCACTGGGAGCCTGGGACACGGGCGCGGGGGGGGGGGACACGGGGGGGGGGGGGGGGGGGTACAGAGACAGACAGAAGGGGAGAGAGATAGAACGAGTGACAGAGGCAGAAAGACAGTGGGAGAGATAAAGAGACAGGCAGAGGGTGACAGAGACAGAGAGAGACAGGCAGAGGGAGAGAGACAGACAGAGACAGAAGAAAAAAGAGATGGACAAAGTCAGACAGACGGAGGGAGAGAGCCAAAAGAAGAGACAGACAAACAAAGGGAGAGAAAGACAGAGAGACAATGGGAGAGAGACAGACAGTCTGTCAGACTGTTTTTTTTTTATATATCAAACATCGGTCTTTGTTGCAGCTCACAGACACTGATGGACGAAGCACATGACAGAATGAAAATATCATTTATAATCTGTGTTAATTTTTCATCTAATAGTCACAGCTTCACTCCACATTATTTAATATCTGACTTATACAGGGTGGTGTCCTCACGCATAAACATCTCCCTCAGAGACAGAGTGAGAGACAGAGACATAGAGAGTGAGGAAGAGAGTGAGAGAGAGACAGAGACAAAGAGTGAGACAGAGAGAGAGAGACAGAGAGCGTGAGAAAGAGACATAGAGAGTGAGGAAGAGAGTGAGAGAGAGACAAAGAGTAAGACAGAGAGAGAGAGAGAGACAGAGAGAGTGAGGAAGAAAGTGAGAGATAGAGAGACAGGGAGGGAGAGTGCGACACAGAGCGTGAGAGACCTAGAGAGAGAGAGAGAGAGAGAGAGAGAGTGAAACACAGAGAGAAAGAGAGAGCCAGACAGAGAAAGACAACGAGACGGAGAGCGTGAGGAAGAGAGTGAGAGACACAGAGAGTGAGAGAGAGACATAAAGAGAGGAGAAGAGTGAGAGAGAGAGACAGGGAGAGAGAGTGAGACACAGAGAGTGAGAGAGAGACAGGGAGAGAGAGTGAGACACAGAGAGTGAGAGAGAGACAGGGAGAGAGAGTGAGACACAGAGAGTGAGAGAGAGACAGGGAGAGAGAGTGATACACAGAGAGTGAGAGAGACAGGGAGAGAGGGTGAGACACAGGGAGAGAGAGTGAGACACAGAGTGAGAGAGACAGGGAGCGAGAGTGAGACAGGGAGAGAGAGTGAGACACAGAGAGTGAGAGAGAGACAGGGAGAGAGAGTGAGAGAGAGACAGGGAGAGAGAGTGAGACACAGAGAGTGAGAGAGAGACAGGGAGAGAGAGTGAGAGAGAGTGAGAGAGAGATGCCTGGTTGTAATGGAGTTCTGATCCGTTACCTGGACACAGGGGACACCCAGGAGTGGGAGGAGACGCAGGAAGTCCTGGGTTTTAGAGGACACTGAGGGAACAGATACAGAGTCAGGCTGAGGCAGAGGTTTAACATCATCTCCACTACACACACACACACACACACACACACACACACACACCTGTCTCACCTCAACCATAATTAGTGAATAATACACTTTAAAGATGAATAAATTATTTATAATCTGAGGGTTTAATCGTTTTTTTATTATGAATAATAAAAGTGATCATCGTCCTCTCACCGGTGGGAGAGCGCTGATAGCTTCCCCATCCTGCATTCTGCGCTCTTTTCTCCAGCTGAAAGAATGAAGGTAGTGTTTATTATTGATTTATTATTGATTTATTATTGATTTATTATTTCAGTCTTTTTAATCTGAACCCCAGAGCTCCATCAAGTCTCACCACGGCCAGCTTCTCATCGGGAGGAACTCCGTCGAACACAAACACCGGCTTGATGCCGTGCTCCAGGAATGTCAGGGTGCGGTAGAACACACCTAACAAGCTTTAACACACATACACACAACATACAACACACACACACACACCACATGCTCTAAAACTCCCGTCGTTTTTTAGCTGATAAACCTTTTAAGAAAGTTTAAGAAAGACCTCCGGCTCTCACAGACGAGAGGATGGATTCTGATCAAACCTGAGAGACGGAGCTTCTCACCACAACACCGAGGAGGATAATTTCTCTAGATACGGCTCACTCCAGAATAATAATACTGCTATAATCAAATATACATACAGGATCAATGAACAGAGGGTTTGTTCTCTAAAATACATACTGTACATCTTTCAATTAGTCTGATATTAACATACAGTCTGATCTCCTTTTTCAGTGCATCTGATGAGAAAAATGGGTTTGATGAGATCCGATCTGATCTGATCTCGACCCATTGTTCGGAAATATCAGGAAATGTACAAAAACAAACAAACAAAAAAACGTAATTTCTGACATTTTATTCACAGTGAAATTTGAACTGATCTCCTTTTTCAGTGCATCTGATGAGAAGAATGGGTTTGATAAGATCCGATCTGATCTCATCTCTACCCGTTGTCCGGATAAATATCAGGAAAAAAATGTAAATAATAAACTTCACGTCTGACATTTTATTCAAAGTGACATTAGAACACGACGATGTATAGATGCTTTTAGGACATTTTAGTGCATCTTTCACATTTATGAACTTTCTAAATGTCATATTTAACAAAAGCATCAGATTAAAACAGAAATCTATACAACACATGACACAGAATATAACTGTTATTATAATGTTTTGTTCTTACCTTATTGTCTGATTAGGAACAGCACAACGGAACTGGTTCATAATAATAGAGGTGTCAAATGCAATTACTTTCCCTTCAACAAAGCAAAAATATACATGGATTATTATAATATTCTCATAATAACAGAATAAAAGTTAGGGACATGTCACATGACCGGCCAAATTCCAAAAAAAGGTATATATACAGTGCCTTGCAAAAGTATTCACACCCCTTGAACTTTTCCACATTTTGTCACATTTCAACTACAAACGTAAATGTATTTTATTGGGATTTTTTTTTTTTTTTATTGAAGTGAAGGGAAAATAAATAAACTAATAAATAGTTTTAGATGTTTTGATCTGAAAAGTGTGGTCTGCATTATTTGTCTTCACACCCCCCCCCCTTACTCTGATACCCCTAACTAAAATCCAGTGGAACCAATCCCCTTCAGAAGTCTCCCAATCAATAAATATAGTCGACCTGTGTGTAATTTAATCTACAGCTGTTCTGTGAAGCCCTGAGAGGTTTGTTAGAGAACATTAGTGAACTGGTATGTTTAGATGCTGTCCTCCCCACTCTCATTCATCACTCAGGTTTGTTGACGGTGAAGTGATTGGTTGCTTTACATCCCAGTTCCCCCTCATGTCTGGGTTTCCTTCTGGCTCCTCCCTTCTAGTTATGCTGTTATAGTTAGTCCTCATCCTGGTGTCCCTCTCCTGGTTGGAGATCTGGTCACATGGAGCCCCGTGTGGTCTGTCTGGGACGCGTGTGGTGACTGGGGACGGTTCCACTTCACCATGAAGACGCTCCTGTCCTCGGCTGATACAGTCAGCTGTTCTCTGAGGACTCGTGACTGCAGTCGCTCCATAGTTCAGGACTGGAGTTTCCTACAGTCTACCTGAGCCTCCAATAACCAACTGGACTCCATATGAACTTGAACACGTCTCCTGTTCTACTGAACTTCCAGCCTCATAACACACAGTATGAGGTCAGATCAATCCCTGCTCTCCGTTATCACCCAGATGAGGATGGGGTCCCTGCTGAGTCCGGTTCCTCTCAAGGTTTCTTCCTATTACCATCTCAGGGAGTTTTTCCCTCAGCACCGTCACCCTCGGCTCGTTCATCAGGGACCATCCGATCGTTCTGATTCACACACACTCACATCTCATACACACTTCTGTAATTTTCTTTTGATTGAAAGCTGCTTTGTGACAATAACAGTTGTTAAAAGAGCTGTACAAATAAAATTGTATTGAATTGAATTAGTTAACAAACAGCATCATGAAGCCCAAGGAACAACAGCAGACAGGTCAGAGAGAGTAAAAAAAAGAGCAAAATGTAGCTTTATGTATGTATTGACAGGAAAAGTTGTGGAAATGTTTCAAGAAAGTTTAGGTTATAAAAAATATCCCAAGTTTGAACATCTCATGGAACACTGTTCGATCCATCATCCGAAAATGGAAAGAGTATGACACACGTACAAACCTACCAAGACATGGCGGTCCACCTAAACTGCCAGGCCGGGCGAGGAGAGCATTAATCAGAGAAGCAGCCCAGAGGCCCATGGGAACACTGAAGGAGCTGCAGAGATCCACAGCTCAGGTGAGAGAATCTCGTGGGAGATGACTATTAATCATGTACTCCACAAATCTGGCCTTAATGGAAGAGGGGCAAGAAGAAAGCAATTGTTGAAAGAAAGCCATAATAAGGCTCATTTTGCAGTTTGTGACAGGCCAAGTGGGGGGCACAGCAAGCATGTGGAAAAAGGCGCTCTGGTCAGATGAGACCAAACTTTAACTTTTTTACCTAAATGCAAAACAGTATGTGTGTTTGAACACTAACCCCGTGCATGGTGATGGCAGTATCATGTTGTGGAAACGCTTTTCTTCAGCAGGAACAGGGAAGCTCGTCAGAGTTAATGGGAAGATGGATGGATCCAAATAAAGGGCAAAACCCGTTAGAGTCTGCAAATGACTTGAGACTGGGGCGAAGGTTCACCTTCCAGCAGGACAATTACACACAGATGGACTCTATTTACTAATTACTCCCTAATTTAATCATATCCAAATCCTCCCCGTCACTAGGGGGCTCCACATTAGGGATACTACGATCATTCAGTCGGGAGGACCGAAGACTATCACATGTTTCCTCCGTACCACGTGACACGACCCACAGCAACTTTTCAAAACTGTTCGCTCACACACCGTTAGGGGCGGCGTAATGCGCTCAGAGGACAGCGCTATCCATTCCTCCCGCTTGTGTGAGCTCACAGATGCCCGTAGAGCCGTAGGTAATGTGGGAGCCCATGAGTGCCTCTTATCCCACCCCGCTGAGAGCTCAGCCAATCAGCTCTCTCTAGGCCCTCGGCTGCGAGAGGCTACCAATCACCCGGGGAATCGAACCACTGATAGGGTGAGCACTTTACCACTGTGCCACTCGGGGGCGTATTAGTTACAATTATTATGATATTTATTATAATATTTTATAACATTAATTGCTATAGAATTTATTTTATTTACTTTAATAAAATATTATCATTTTAATATTACATTCATGATACTATTATTTATTTACATTCTGCCCCCCCCCCCACTACTGTTTGTGTTACCTACTGCTGGTGTAACGCAATATTTTCCCCCTCACAGGATCAATAAAGTATATCGATCTATAATACATTCACATTTGTGGTTGCAAGTGACAAAATGTGAAAAAGTTCAAGGGCTATTCAGACTTTAGCTGTATGCAGTGGACCCTCGACATACAAACACCCGGCCTGCGATATTTTTGCTGGATATTACTGGATATTGCTTCGTCCAGTTTTGGCATACAAGTGATCAAGCCGGTCAAAACCGGTTTGTGTGAGTGGAGAAAAGTGTTTTTGTGCCAGAATAAGTGAGAATGTAACACCATGAGATCAAAGCAAGTGAACAAGGAACCGGTGCCAAGAACAAACTCGAGCCACTTTCAGTGGAAATGAAAAATTCCATTTGGCAAGAAAAAAATGACAATCGGAATTAAAGGTTAGTGAGGATTAAGTTGTGTTTATTTTGTATTTTACTTCATTAAAATGTCTTTTCTAAATGTGTTGATTGTTTTCGAATACTAAAACCGACAGAAGTGTTGGAAATTTTGGAGTAATATTTTTGGCTGGCTGTAACGGATCATCCGCATTTGCACCGTTTCTGTGGGAAAAATGCGCTTCGCTATACGAAATTTCGCGTTACAAACTCTGCTCCGGAACGGGTGACATTAACATGGCGAGGGTCCGGTGTGTGTGTGTGTGTGTGTGTGTGTAAATAAATAAATAAATGAATAAAGAACCGCGCCGATTCCTTTGTTGACTATCCAGTGATGAGTAATTAACTAGTTACTAGACTAGACAGTGTACTAGTTCACCCCAGCAGTACCCCAGCAGTACCCCATCCCCCCCTCCCCCCCTCCCCCTGCACACACACAGCGTTACATTAGCGATGCTAGTCTGATCTAACACAAAGGAGCTGCAGGAAATAAACAGGCTTTACCGCTGTAATCTCCGAGCTGTTTGTGAGTGATCGACTCTGGAGCGTCAGCACGAATCAGATCTGCTAATTTCATGATCCCCATTTTGTTTGTTTTGTTGGTTTTTTTTTATTTAATGCACGAAAACGCAAACCTGCCCAAAAAGCATCAACGACGCCGAAACGCGTTTTGGTAAACAGGATTCCTGCGGGTCACGTGTCCCTTCCCGGACACCGTCCGCACCGCGCGCTTGGAGCGGAATAGCTGTTTGAAAGTCATGGAGGCGCGTGCGGGGATGGAGCTCGCGCTTCCTGAGAGGAATTAATTAATTTAATACACTTAATTTATTTATTGTTTTTGATCCTGTTTAAGATTCAGACTCCTTTTGTTCGTGTTTAGTATTTTTTGTTTCTGTGAGGGAGAAATGGAGCCGGGTTTAGAGATGTCTGCGATGATTCCTGCTCTACAGGAGCTAGCCAGGTGTTTCTCTCAGGGTTTAAGACTTTAACTCTGATTTTACACAATTATTTTCCTCAGAATGTTGAAAAATGAAAATAATAAAGAGTTTACATTTCTTTCAGCGCCTCATCTGAGGAGTATAACGCTGCTGTACAGAAACCCAGACAGATTCTGTGTCAGTTTATTGACAGGATCCTGACTGATGTAGAAGTTGGTAAGAAACAGTATAAAGTTCATTACAAATCTGTCATATGAGGTATAATACTGTTTTCAGTAAGGGTGTCAAGCAAAACAGTATCTTCTACATAAACAAAATCATGGTTTTGTCTGTACATTGGTCAGAACTCTGATAAACTCTGAAAAATTGTATCTTTATTTATTTATACACTGGAGGACCTGAAACCAGTCTCAGAAGCATTTCTCTGTCGGTCTGTTCAGATTTTCTCACAGCATCACACAAGACAGAATTTTTTACTGAATCACGTTTACTGAATCTTTTACAGTCCTTTGATCTCTGCCTGAAGTTTTAAAATAAGCTACTAATGCTACTCAATGTAAACAAACACCTGCACCAATAGATATTAATGAGAAAAGATAAAGTGAAATATTTTTACTGGGATTAGTTCATATTTTCACTTTGGCTGAAATAACAGCGCTGAAGTGGTATAAGTGAATTTTAACACGCTGGAGTCGTTTTAAAACAAAACTTCATCTTTATCTGATCAATTTTTCCATTTCTCATCTGTGATTCTCTCTCCGATTACCGAACATGGAGTGTATTTATTTGTCTGACCACCAAAGAAGGACAACTTAGTGTAAACAAAGCGTCAGATACTCGACCTTACAGAATGTGATTTCTGTGTATTAATAAGTTAGACAGAGAGACACACAGACATGTACGTGGACTTCAACCTCAAATAATAATAATATCAAAGATTACATTACAGATCAGCAGATTATTATTAGATTTAACATTTTAACTGTTTCTACAAACTCTTTACCCGCGTACTTACGCTAGTATAAAGTATTCCTGAGATAGATCTCCTCTCTCCTTCTGTTCCTCTGTGTTATTCTTATCCATTTTCTCTGTGCACTTCCAGAGCTTCAGCGTCGCAAAGAGAACCTAACCTAACGTTTGTTTGCTTTAAATGCTTGTGTTTTTGTGTCTCCGCATGTCCTCAGTGGCGCTGGAGCTGAGTAAGACCAGCAGCTCAGAGCCGGCCTGCGTCATGCTCCTGGACTTCATCCAGCACATCATTAAATCCTCCTCGCTGATGTTTATAAACCCGGCGTGTCAGACGGAGCAGTACAGAGACGTCCAGAGCGAATGCAGCGGTCAGTACAGTCACGCATCAGTGAGAAAGAAAGACATGATGGAAAGAGGAAGATTGTTTTTTATGAATGAAAATGCAATAAAGATTGATGGAGGGGGAAAAGTGAGGGATGGAATTAAGAAAGATAAAGGATGAAATAGATAGTAGAATGAGGGGAAAAGGTACAGCAGGACAAGGGTGAGAGATGAAATAATGAAGAATGCCAGACAGAGTGTAGAGGAATAAAAGAAAAAATGGAGAGTGTGATGTAGTGGTGTTCTTTATACAACTAAAGGGCAATAAAGGGGAGAGGGTGCCAATACTTTTGCATGCATGTTATTAAGAATGCTAAATCATTTATTATCTCATCATTATCATAATCTCACACAATTTTATGATTTTCCTCCGATTTCAGATTTTTCTCGGTGGATCATCACGCGTGTGTTGCGGATCGCCGCCACGCCGGAATGCGGCGTCCTGCGCGATAAAATAGTCTTCGTGCTCGGCTCCCTGCTCCAGCTTTTCCGAGCGAAGAGTCCGATGGTGTTCGGCGTGCTGGCTGGAGAGCTGATCGGATTAGTGCAGGATCTCACACACACCGTCTGCGGGGCGTCGGACACACAGTGGCCCGTCTCACTGCAGCGTTTCAGCGCGTGTCACTGTGCCGCGTATCTCACGCCATCCGTCCTCCAGCTCGCGTCACCTGCGTCGGCTTATTCGCTGCTGTCCGCTGCACTGACCGTCCTCTGCTCCATCCTGCAGGGCGTCTTCTTCCCCCGAGAAGTCGGACGGATTTGGGACGCGTCCTGTTTAGTGCTAATGCATGGCGGCTCCGAGTTAAAATCCGTCTCCATGTTGACGCTGAGGCGCGTCGTAGATCTGGGTGGGCTTCCTGTAAACCACGAACAGGCATTCTTTGCGGCGTATCTGTCCCTCCTGGAGTCCTTCGTGTCCTGTGAGGAATCGGACGTGCGAACATACGCGGGAGAGTTCCAGGTGCTGACGCGCCGTGTGTTCGTTCTGGAGAAGGGCACGCACATGAAGTTCGGGCGTGTCCACCTGGACCTGCTGATGGATAGGCTGCACACACTCATCCTCAGTGGGACCGTGGACAGGATGAAGGTGACGGAGGTGAGGACGACGTTGTGTGAGGTTTTCCGCTTTGTTTTGGAATGCGTGCCGATAGGATACGAGTCGGCCGCTTCAATCCGGAAAGAGAGAGTGACGGCGGTGTGCAGAGCCCTTATCCGAAATATCGGCGCGCAGAGACAGCAGGAAGTAAACAACAGCAACAACAAAACATCCAATAATAATAATCATTGATAATATCAGCAGTAATAACAGCGTCTTGTTTATGTGCAGTACGTGGAGGGGTTCGTGTGTGTGGCTCTGAAGGCGGAAGGTCTCGCAGCTCTACAGGAACTTCAGAGCGAGTGGGTGGAGTCAGGTGGTGGCGATGAGGAGATTCCGGCTAAAAAGCTCCACCTGTCTCTCTCCACAGCGTCCGGAGGAGCCCTGCCAGGGTACCGATACAACCACACACACACCTTCCCCTGTTCCCCCTGTGTTCAATCTACTTTCATATTATTATTATTATTATTAAAATGATAATTGTGTGTGTGTGTGTGTGCAGTCAGGTAGAGATGAGGAGCAGGAGTGAGGTGTGGGCCACAGTAGAGGATCGGATGGAGGAGCTTCTGACGCAGCTGAAGACGTGTGATGGAGTTGAGAAGCGTGTGTGTGTTCTGGAGGGATTAGTCAGCATCCTGCGTCTAACTGCTATCTGCTCCAGGTCTCGCTTTCTCTCCCTCTCTTACACACACACACACACACACACACACACACACACACACACACACACTCTCCTGTTTACAGTGGTGCGCAAAAGTTTACACCCCCTCAACACCCCAGTAGAGTGACTGATTAGATAGTCTCTCCTAACTTCCTGCACCTGTTTGTGTATCAGTGAGTGTGTGCTGGACTCCGGTGAGAAACACACACGCCCTCAGCAGCTGGTGTGGTTGAAGTCGAGGATGTTGTCTCAGGTGGTGGAGGCGTGTTTCTCCGTCATGGCCGACGCCCCTAACGAGGATGTGGAGCCGATGGTGGAGAGAACGGTCCGCGTGCTGGACGCCGTCGTTTACGTGACCAGTGCGTTAAAATACATACACACACACACACACACACACACACGTGTCTCATCCAGGACTCTGAAGTGTAATGTTTAGTGCGTAGATCTGACGTTGTTACTCTGGTTCTCAGTTCACAGTCAGACTGACGACGGGTTGTTCTGGAGTGTGTGTGCGTTGCTGTCCATTCCCTGGGTGAACACACACTCCTCCGTGCCAGCCTATCAGACGGCGTCGTTTCCTGCGAATCTGATCGGACTGGCGAGAAAGCTGGCTCCTGCGTACTGTACGTAGTGTCACCTTCACTTTATTGACTTTTATATGCTTCCTGAAGAGATACGATGGTGATATGGTTGTATTTTGTGTGTGTGTGTGTGTGTTTATAGCCGTGGAGACTCGAGGTCGCTGCGTCCTCCTCCTATCTCTTCTCCCCCAGCAGACGAGTGCAGAGTGGCGTGTGTTTGTTTATCAGTGTGCACTCCAGAGTGAGAGTGAGACAGAACGGCTCAGTGCAGTGAGAGGATTTCCCCTGCTCACCCATCAGCTTGGGACTAAACCACACAACCTGCTGAGCACCACACTCATGTATGGACACATTACTCTGTCTATCTCTCTGTCTGTTTCTCTCTTCCTTTCTCTGACCTCTTACACCCCCCCCCCCCTCCACACCCCCCCGCTGTAGGTTCAGACTCCAGGACTCCTCCCCCCGTGTGAGATCAGCGATGGCGTCTGTCGGCTCTCAGTTGCTGTGTTGTGCGAGTGCGAGTTCTCAGTTCCGTGTTCTCCCTGAGGATTTGTGTTCCCCCTCAGAGGTCCTCTGTTCTCGAGTCACTCTGTCTGACTCTCACTCCGTCCGTCTGTCCTCCGCCGGAGCGTCTGTCCTCGTGCCCTTCCTCTCCCTGCTCAGACCCAGTGAGGAGCCTGAGGTGAAGCGAGGTCAGTAGCTTTACCTGACTTTGACCTCTCCAGTTGAGCTTTAACCATATAACGTTTAGTAATAGAACATCTACCCCCGTGGTGTAGTGTTTATAGAGAACATTAGACACGTGTGTGAGCACATGGACGTGAGCAGCAGTGACCCCGACACCCAGTCGCTCCTCGTGGCGCTTGTTAATCTGATCGAGGATCCACACCAGGACGTCCGCTTGTCCTTCAGCCAAAACATCAGAAGCCTGCTGGAGCGCTGGAACGGAGACGCTTTCCTCAAAGAGGTACAGAACCACACCTAGAAATATTTACCTGCCCCGACCTTCACCTGCAATGAACTTTAACCTTCACCTGCAATTAACCTTCACCTACAATGATCTTTAACCTTCACCTGCCCTTAAACTCCACCTGCCCCTGACCCTCACCTGGTCTTAACCATCATCTCTCCTGACCTTCACACACTCCTACCCTTAAACTTCACCTGCTCCCAAATTTCATCCCTTTGACCTTTGCCTTCACCTGCCGTTGACCTTTACTTCCACCTACACTAGAACACTACCAGGAAGTGTGTATACATGTGTGTGTGTATACATGTGTGTGTGTATACATGTGTGTGTTGATGTTCTATTGAGTTATAATGAGATCTCATTTCCATCGACAGCTGCTCGTGTCCCGTCTGAAAGAAGCTTTTACAAACGCAAAGACGTCTAGAAACAACGACCTGAAACACACACTTATTTTGACGACTGGGGAGATTGGCAGGTACACACACATACACACATACACACAGCATTCTTAATATTTATACATGCTCATTTGTAAATGCTGTTTGCGTTTGTGTGTGTATGCGCACGTGTGTGTGTGTTTCAGGGCGGCTGAAGGCAGTCTGGTGTCGTTCTCTCTGCTGCGTCTGCTCCACTGTTTACTCTCTAAATCCTCCCAGGTGTCGGTTGTTGCTCACACTGAAATTCAGGCTCTCGCCTCAACCCGAAACCTCAAACTGCAGAGCTTCTTCAACCAGTACAGGAACCCTGTGTGTCAGGTCAGTCTTCACCTCCACCTCGCACCTGTTTCCTCCACACACTCGCACATAATGGGTCGTCATATGAGTTAGTATGGTTAGGACTCACACTACTGGAACTGGGGCTGATCTGTTTTTAGTTCTTGCTGCACAGTTAGTAGAACCATTTGGGGGTGGAGCCTTATTTAGTTTAGTTGGCTAAAATAAGCTTAACAGGTAGATGAAGTGTGTGTGTGTGTGTGTGTGTGTGTGTGTGTGTGTGTGTGTGTAGTTTCTAGTGGAGTCTTTACACTCCCGCCACATGATGGCGCTGCGCTGCACCCCTGATCAGAGCAGTGAGGCCCTGCAGGAGGAGGCGGCGCACCAGCGAGAGCTCGCCCTGGACATCCTCTCAGACGTCGCACACGCCTTCGACTTCCCCGACCTCAACCGCTTCCTCAACGTGAGCATCGACCCCAGAACATTCAGTGATTAGGGTTTCTGTTTAAGTTCTGACTGTTGTAGTGTTTTTAAATCGGTTCGTAATTTTCAATAATAATATCCAGTTGCTTTTGTGGTGTGTGTGTGTGTGTGTGTGTGTGTGTGTGTGTGTGTGTGTAGCGCACACTGCAGGTTCTCCTCCCGTACCTGGCAGCGAAAGCGAGTCCCACAGCGTCTGCGCTGATCCGTACCATCGCTAAACAGCTCAACGTAAACCGGCGAGAAATCCTTATCAACAACTTCAAGTACATCTTCTCACATCTGGTGTGTTCCTGCACCAAGGACGAGCTGGAGAGAGCCCTGCACTACCTCAAGGTGTGTGAACAGTGTGCTGAGGGATGCAGATCTCCGCTCCACACACACTTTTCTCACTGTACTGTTTTAATCTGGTGTGACGCTGCGTGGGTTTCTTCTTATAAAAACACCTGTACACTTGTGTGTGTGTGTGTTGTAGAGTGAGACAGAGATTGAGCTGGGCAGTTTACTGAGGCAGGACTTTCAGGGCCTCCACAATGAGCTGCTCCTGCGTCTGGGAGAACATTACCAGCAGGTGTTTAACGGACTCTCCATCCTCGCCTCGTTCGCCTCCAGTGATGATCCTTACCAAGGGCCCAGGGACATCACCTCTCCTGAGATCATGGTACCACACGATTACATCTCTCTCTCTCTCTCCTCTCTCCTCTCTCTCACACACTCACACACACACACACACACACACACACACACACACTCACTGTAACATGGGCAGGTGGATGAGCAAACAGACAGACAGATGGATGAGTGGACAGGCAGGTAGACAGGTACACAATGAGCAGTCAGGCAGAGAGGCAGGTAGACAGGCGGGTCGACAGGTACACAATGAGCAGTCAGGCAGAGAGGCAGGTAGACAGGCGGGTCGACAGGTAGGCAACGGGTAGGCAGGTGAGGTAGTGCAGGCAGAAAGGCAAATAGAGACAGTCAGGCAGACGTAAGCAGGAAGATTAGGAGAGAGATTAGAGAGAGGTGGATGGCAGGTGGGTGGGCAGCTAAACATAAAATATCTAAGATTTAAAAATATCTCCAGTCTCTGTTATAATCTACATGTCTGATCTGGTATTTTCTTTTTGGGAAAAAATGATAAAAGTCTATGGAATAAAATCACTGTCAAAAATAATCGTGCGTAAAAAGATTTGTGTGTAATTCTGTGTTTTGTCCGAGTTGGATTCCAAAATCGACGGCCATAACAGCTTACAGATACGATATTTTGTGTGTTCGTTACAGTTTTTTGGTGTGTTTTTACATCTCCTCTGTTACACGGACGAATTGCGAAATTACGCCCATGAATGTAGTGTGTTAAACCGCTGTCACAAATACGTCATCAAGGCCACATGCACAGGCATTACTGGAGGAGGAGGAATCGATGCGGCGCATTCACCCTGCCACCGTTTTAAACTGCTAAAATCTTACCTGCTATAGTTAAAACATCTCTGTAATTTTACTTCTCTTGAACATGTAAGAATCTGGGGACTTCCGGTTGAGCTTTATGGAGTAAGACGTGTGTTTGGGAGCTCCCGCCGATTTTGATTTAAATTGTTATTCATTCGTGCTTTTTAGCCATAATTTCAGTACCGTTTTATTTTCTGGTTCGCTGTGTAGAGTCGTTTTACTCGAGACTGCGTAAATAGGCAGCAAAAAATGTTAAAACTCGCAGTACTATTCAAACACAACTGAGGCCTAGTTTGCAAACCGCGACTACATCCTCGAGTGAGCCGTCCTCACCTGTAGGGCCTCCCTCGGGCCAAGCTAATCCCGATATGGAGGCTCTTAAGGTCGAGTTGTTGACCTCGCTGAGGAAAGATATCGCCGAAATTAAAAAAAAAAGAACTTCAGGAGACTCTTGGTGAGGCTTTGTCTTCCATTAAGTCTGACTTGCAAACGGTGAAGACTCAGCTGGCGATTGATAAAGCCGCTAACGATGCCACCGTGTCCGAACTAAAAGCTACGGTCAGGGAGATGGAGCACGCACTCACTGTGTGCTCTGATGATATAGCGGAGATGAAAAACACTATCAAGTGCCTCACAGCTCATGTAGCCAAGCTGGAAAACAAATGTGAAGACTTGGAGTCTAGGACGCGGCGTAACAACGTTAGGATAGTGGGAGTAGCGGAGGGCCCTGAAACGTGCACCACTGCAGCCGTGGCCTCCTTGTTAAAGGAAGCGTTTAATCTGGAGAAGGAGCCGCTTTTGGATCGTTCTCACGGGACCCTCCAACCCAAACATGTAAGAATCTGTGAAAAAAATAAAACTTACCCGAGACGATGAGACGCTCGGCTGCTGATCTGCCATTTTGGCGCCGGTGGTTTAAAACGGTGGCTGAATCGATTCCTCTTCCCTCGGATATTAATGCCTGTGCATGTGGCCTTGATGGCGTATTTGTGACAGCGGTTTAACACACTACATTCATAGGCGTAATTTCACAATTCGTCCGTAACAGAGGAGACGTAAGAACGAGTTTTGTGTCTGTAAGCAGTCAGAGTCGTATATTTCAGAGTTGTGACCGTAGATTCTGGAATCCAACTCGGACAAAACACAGAATTACAGACATCTTTTTTTTACGCACAATTATTTTTGACAGTGATTTTATTCCATAAAAGTCCCTCCCGCTCACATCTGTCGACCCGCAGGCTGATTATCTGCAGCCGAAGCTCCTGGGCATCCTGGCATTCTTCAACATGCAGCTGCTGAGCTCCAGCGCTGGCGAGAAGGAGAAGAAGAAAATGGTTAGTGCGTGTCTTTAAAGAAATTAAAAATAATAATGTAATAATAATCGTGACAGATGTTTAGTATGAATGTGTCTTTGAGTTTTCCTGTTTGCTCTTGGCAGGCGCTGAACAGTTTAATGGCTCTGATGAAGCTGATGGGTTCAAAGCACATCAGCTCCGTCAGGGTGAAGATGGTGACCACGCTCAGAACCGGTCTGAGATATAAAGAGGATTTCTCACAGCTGTGCTGCCGGTCAGTCTTACACACACACACACACACACACACACACAACCACGCAGCCTTCTACAAATATAAATCTTGTAACAGAAAATGGTGGGAAAATAAAATGTTTTTGAAAACTAGCATCTTACTGAGCTTCAAAATAACGTTTTGAAAAAGATCTGTACAACATGAACATCTACTCATTAACATCTGCTTTTAATTATCATAAAAATACTAATTATGCTCAATTTAATTAAATAAAATTATTATTAAAATTATTTAATGTTTTTAGGTTTTTAACTGTGATAATGTTGATTAGTGCTAAGATATGATGTGTGTAATTATTTTTAAAAGGTCGTTTTTATTGCTTAAGATTTTAATGTTTCAGTCATCCATGGTTAAATATGCATTTATAAAAAGTACATTATTTACATTATTAAAAAAAAAATTTATCCAGGACATGGGACTGTTTTGTTCGTTCTCTTGACCCTTCGTATTTGGGGCCGTTGCTGAGTCATGTGATCGTCGCTCTCCTGCCTCTTATCTCCATTCAGCCTAAAGAGACGGCCATGATCATGCATTACCTCATCGTGGAGAACAGGTACTGCTTCCAGCTGCAGGCATAATATTGTTTGTCAACTAATATTAACAAATTTTGATAAGTAATGAGAGTGTTAATAATTAGTCATTAATTGATTCATTAGTATTAAAAATTTTATGGTTTAAAAATGATTAGTTGATTAGGTGAATGTTTGTTTTGCGTAGTTTTCCTCCGTAGACGCAGTACTGGACCGTGTATTGTGTGCCGCTAACTAAAACAAATATATCTTTATTTTGATTCTTAGGCTTTAAATTAAAACTGTAACTTATCCAGCACAGCAGGACGTGGAGAAGAAACACTTGGTTGTTCTGTGATTGTACTTGTGTTCTTCTTCCAGACAGGAAGTGGAGGACTTTCTTCACGAAATCTACTTCCTCCCAGACCACCCTGAGCTGAAAGACGTCCATAAGGTCCTACAGGACTACAGGAAGGTGTGATCTCGCTCTGCAACAAGTTTAGGGACGGATCTAGTCTAAGGGTTCGAGATGTCTCACTGATGTGAATTTATTAATCTGGTAATTCAGACTATGTCTCTTGAATGTTTTCAGCAAACGTCAAAGAGCTCTGACCTCCAGGCGGCGCTGCAGCTCTCCATGCGTGCAAGTCAGCACGAGAACGTTGACGTGCGCATCCATGCCCTCACCAGTCTGAAGGAGATGTTGTACAAGAACCAGGTCAGGAAAACACACACACTCATCCTCTCTTGCACGTCTGATATTTCTGAGAAACTTTTAAAAAGAAATTTAATCAATTATATGATGACACAAATTATTCCTTCAATTTTATGTTTCAACTTTTTCAGTTAATTAATTGTTGAAATCAAGTGCTGTTGATAAGATTTAGTAATTAATACTATTAAATATTCATAAGTAATTAAGTTGTTTGTGTTTGAGTCGCGCTGTTGGAGCAAATTGCTAACAATACACAAAACAACAATAGTTTTCCTTTTATTCATATTTCTGGTTGTGATGTATTTATATTCTGCTAGAACACTGTGTGTGTGTGTGTGTGTGTGTGTGTGTGTGTGTGTGTGTGTGTGTGTAATAGGCAGCAGTGTTGCGCTTGCTGTTGGACAGCGAGTTGGTGGAACCGGTTCTGTCGGAGCTGGTGACGGTTCTGTTGCTGGGGTGTCAGGACGTGAACGCTGAGGCGCGGCTGCTGTGCGGCGAGTGTTTGGGGGAGCTGGGGGCCATCGACCCCGGACGCCTCGACCTCAACACCACACACACACAGCGCAGCGGGGCCAGCTTCACCGTGAGCATCTTTACTCTCATATGATGTTGCGGTTATCAGCGTGTGTGTGTGTGT
>JAAGKR010011944.1:0-17834 GCA_011419295.1 Clarias macrocephalus
GTGGGTGTGACTGGGCGTGTCCCAGGTGTGGTCCAGTGGTTAATGACACTGACTGTGTGTGTGACCGGGCGTGTCCCAGGTGTTGTCCAGTGGTTAATGACACTAACTGTGTGTATGACTGGGCGTGTCCCAGGTGTTGTCCAGTGGTTAATGACACTGACTGTGGGTGTGACTGGGCGTGTCCCAGGTGTGGTCCAGTGGTTAATGACACTGACTGTGTGTGTGACTGGGCGTGTCCCAGGTGTTGTCCAGTGGTTAATGATACTAACTGTGTGTGTGACTGGGCGTGTCCCAGGTGTGGTCCAGTGGTTAATGACACTGACTGTGTGTGTGACCGGGCGTGTCCCAGGTGTTGTCCAGTGGTTAATGACACTGACTGTGTGTGTGACTGGGCGTGTCCCAGGTGTTGTCCAGTGGTTAATGATACTAACTGTGTGTGTGACTGGGCGTGTCCCAGGTGTGGTCCAGTGGTTAATGACACTGACTGTGTGTCTCAGCGTGGGTGAGAGTCGGTCTGTCCGGTCCGCAGTACTGAGGCGAGAGCAGCTGCCTGACCACACCCACATTCACACCCAGTCACAGAAGCACTTTCAGCAACAACACACACCGGATCACGTCATGTCGTCTTACACAACACGCCTCACGTCTCTGCAGTAATTCTTTTTAGAGGAAAGTTTTCTCAGGACTGTCCACCACCTCCATGCTTTATTCTCTCCACCTTTTGTCTACAGAGTACCATAAAAAGAAATATAAAACTATATAAAACTACTCTGTTAATTACACTAGTTATCACTCGCTAACTTCCCGTCTCCAGTTCCACCAGGCGCGGAAGGACATGTGTGGGCGGAGCAAAACATCTGGTTAAATAAAAAAAATAAAAAAATCATAATCTGTTGATAATAAATGGTGTTTGTGAAAATGTTGTATAAAACCAATGTCGCAGCTCAAGGTCATGGTTCTGTACTGAATATCAGGATCAGTGCGCTTTTGCGTTTACGACCGCATCACAGCCGTGCTGATATTCAGCACAACAGCACAGACCTCAGGTGTGATATTGCATAATTTATATAAACCGCTGATTTTTATTATTATTATTATTATTATTATTATTATTATTAATAGTAATAATAATGATATTAAATGAGTCACCCAGTGAGAAAAATAAAATGTCCATGATATAATTTCACATTTCAGAAGCGCGATTAGCTACGGCGCATAAACCTCTAGAAAGCCCCTGAAAGGCTGTTAAATATGTACGGCCCCTAACTTCCATTCATCATTCCTGGTTAACAGCATACGAGCCAGAACGTTCGCAGTAAGTGACATTTTGTCTTTCTAATTGCGGTCACAGAGAGACAGTAAGTCTCTGAGGCTCGCTAATGACCGTGGTGTGAGGTCTGGAAAAAAGCGCATCGCTACTGCGCGGGGCCGGCGTTCGCTCCTCTCGCTTCCCATCTAATGGAACATCTGACTCAATAAAAACAGTCATCAGGCGCATTCTCTCTGAGAGCAGGCAAATCATTTCAGCTGCTCAGAAAAGAAAAAAAATGCATATGGATAAAAATAATAATGAAAAAAAAAGAAAAAAACGTAAGTGTTTGTGTTCTCCATTTGGTCCAGACTCGTGAGATGCTTTATTGCACACGGTTGCTGAAATGAACGCGGATATTTCGCCATTTTTGCGCGTCAGCATTTTTTTGCCAGTCATGTGCAGGTGATCGCTGTAGATGATGGACCACTTGTAAATGTAGCTGCTTTAAAAATAGCATAAATGCTCCGTTTCTCAGAAACTTCATGCAACTTCTTACACTTATTACTGAAGTACACTGCACGTACGCTCTGTTACACGTGCCGTATCACCCACGCTCTCACTCTCTACAGTATCACGCTGATCCTGTACGGGGGCCTGGAGCCTATACCAGGGGACTCGAGGCACTAGGCGGGGTACATTCTGAACGGGGTGCCAGTCTTATCTTATCACAGGGCGCACAAACACACACACACACACACACACACACACACACACTCAGGTCAATTATGCCTACTCTTCATATCTTTGGACTGCTGGAGGAAACCGTAGTACCCGGACGAACCCCACCAAGCACACAGACCCGAGAAGGGACTCGAACCCTCGACCCTGGAGGTGCAACGGTGCTAAACACTACACCACCTTGCTGCCCTTCTCCTACATATAGCACAATACATTATATTGAGTTATTGATTCCGATTGGTCGGACAACGACGTAGGTTTCTATTAATGTTTCCAGCAACAGTTGCTCCATATTCGGTCAACGGATTTCAGAAAATGTGAAAGTAACCTATAAGGACGTGTTTATTTCACATTCTGATTTGTCGTTTTAATCAAAAGACCTGTTTAATCAAATGAAACAATCGGCGTTCTGCTCCGGTACTCGCTCGGTATTTGATTCGCTCATTTTTATTTTCATTTTTCAGACCAATCAACCTGGTGGTAGGTTTCGATTAGTAAAAACAGAATAAACGAGCAACACAAATAATTGACCCGATGCTGCAGTAAGTCCCACATCTTTGCAGTTTATGTTTATTGATTTCATTGCTGCACGATGGTTTAATGCGATTGGTTTAGGGAGACTAGCTGGGCTCAGATGGTCAATTCAATTATATTGCACAAAGCAGCAGAATATTGAATTTTCAGAAATAACTTTGTTAAACTGAAGGCGCTTAACGGCCACAGCGCCCCCTAGGAGCAGCCTGGTTATACGTGACGCTGTACTGATGCTGTATGAGAAAGTAAATGAATTTGTAATACGTCTTCGACGCGGCGAATGACATTCGGTTCGGGTTCGGATTCGTTTCTCTAAAACACCGCAGCGCCGTCAGTGTGTCGCTCCTCAGCATAATGCGATAAAAAGTAAACGCAGATTTGTGGTGCGACAGTCATGATTAAGGTTTCTCCTACTGCGTGAGAAACGATTTAGATTTTGTGTTTAATGAATGTGCTTTCAACCCAAGCCGCCGTTTTTCCAGCGAGTGGTCAATACCTGGACAGCGTGTCTCCATGTGGCTTCTCCTCTAGAAAAAAGGCATTAATGGAGCCACTGAGCTCTCCCAGGGGCCGCTTCGTGATCTCTACCATGATACTCAATCTGCCCCCATTAGCGAGCCCACCACCCTTCAGGAACACAGCCTCACGTACACCGAATTAAATATTAACCAGTTAATGTCCATTTGCTCATGCTCTCTCTTTCTCTCTTGCAAAGAAAGTGAAAATGCAAAGTCCCACAAGAGCTTCATTCGAGGAACGTCTCCAGGAGTGCCGTCTGGATGGAAAACACTCTCAGCAAATTAGAGTAAAAGAATCCATGGATTAGCTGGACATGGTGGGTCCTTAGCCAACAAATGTTTGTTTGTTTGTGTTCCTCCTATACCACAGCAAGTGGCCAATGGTTACACTGGTTTTATTTCAATGCCATGCCATAATTAAAAAAAAAAATTTTTTTATGTTGTAGGACACCTGCAAAAGACATTAGGTCCTTTTCCTACTTTCATTACAGTGGTTGTAAAGTCACTCCCTCATCAGTCTAAAAGATGCGATGCTACAAAGAAACCTCGACCTCACACCATAAACTCCTCTATCATGAGGATGTCAGAAATCTTTATTAGACATATTAGAAGCAGTGCATTGATTTACACCTTTGATAATGTTTTTATTTGCTGTACTACTGTCAGAAAAGGAAACGGAACCAACACCTCCTGACCAACCAGAGTCCAGAATTCAACAGCCATGTTGCGGAACATAAACTGACCTTGAGCTTTTCCGGAATATATAAATCTAAGGTATAAGTTTATAATTATAAGTTTGTCCATAATGTGTGAGCGGGAGGGTCCGGTGGTGAGGGAGGAACCCTGAGGGGAACCAGACTCAACAGGGAACGCATTTTCATCTGGCTTACACCCGATAGTGCAGTTATTAATAATTCCCTGCTATAACTGTGCGATGTATCATAAAATTATGCAGCTTTATAACCGGGAAATTCATTATAGCTTTAATACGAATTATATATTTTTGAAGAACATTTTTGAAGTGTTCACTGATGGGAGACTTGGGTGAAAAACTGCTTATGGTAATTTCAGGCCTAAAGCTGAATAATTCCTGGTAAAAGTAGTCCTGGGTGTTCCGAAGAAATCTTTCTAGGTGTAGCTACTGTATAACGCGTCCATACAGTATGATGTCTTCCGTCGATATGGATCAGGCAGGTCTGGCGAGCAGAGGGGGGTCGGGATCACTGGTGTTGCATTTGTTTAGCTTGATAGGAAGATAGAAAGGGAGAGTGAGAGCGAGTGAGAGCGAGGGAGAGAGATTATTAGTTATGCTCATTGTCGCATGATGATTCTGTGGGAATCTAATGAAACTGTCCTTCAACTTTTAGGTTCCCATGGACAACATCTGTCCGGCGGTGAGAAACCACACGCAGATCAGCAGACAACATGGCGGCTGGTTTGGTTTTGCATCCCGTCTGACGTCACAGGCCAGAGCAATATTTTAAAGTTGATGTGAAATCTCAGCGTGAGTAAGATAGGGGTGATGTGCTCACGTCTTCTGCTTCTAGCGAGGACACTCGCTGCTGCATTCTGGACTGAATGAGCTTGTTTGTGCACAAAGTAGAAAATCCAGACGGTAAGGTATTACAGCAGTCCAACCTAGGAGTAACAAAAGCATGAACTATTCTCTCTGCCTCATGTAGCGACATTATATTTCTTGTCTTGGCAATATTTCTGAGATGAAAGAAGACTATCCTAGTAATATTATCTACAAGAGCTTCAAATGAAAGCCTGGAATCAATAATCACACCGAGGTCTTTTACTGCTGCACATGATGAAATAGAAAGGCCATCCAGAGTTACTGTGTGATCAGAAAACTTGCTCCTAGCAGCACGTCCAGTAACAGAACTTCTGTGCTGTTAGAATTAAGAAGACAGACGTTACTGAGCATCCAGTGTCTAATGTCCTTTGCATATTCGTCAGCTTCGATGAGCTGCAGTCTCTCGTCTGGCTGCGCTTAGACAGACTGTATAACTGTGTAACTCGAAAGATAAAAAGATTTAAAATTTTGTAACTCAAAGAGCAGAACCTTGCTGAACATTGGACTTTAACCTGCTATGCGTAGAGTAGAGAGGTCACTGTTTACATCTACAAACTGATAAGGATGATTCAAACACCGTAGGATCTGAGTCAGGGTAGGGCCGCTCCCTGAACTTCTACAACGCTTTCCAATCTAGCAAGGAGAATACGATGATCAATGGTGTCAACCGCGGCATAAAGGTCAAGCAACACAAGCAAGGAGACACGACCCTGATCAGAGGCCAGTAGGAGGTCATTTACCACTTTAACCAGCGCCGTCTCTGTGCTCTGATCAGGCCCGAGTCCTTTTCTAGGATTCTAGGGATAAAGGGGTCTATAGTTGCATAGCTGGCCGGGGTTGAGGTCAGGTTTTTTTAATCAGAGGTTTGATAACTGCTAGTTTAAAATATTCATGTGCATACTGTAGCCAGTGCTGAGGAAAGAACTATTTTTACAATTGTTTTGATTGCTTCTGGCAGAATCTGTTTTAAGAAATGTGAGGGCAAGAGGTCTAGTGGTGTTTTAACTTTGATTTTTCGTGCAACTAAAGGCATCCTTCAGAGACAGCAACATATTCGAGGCTTTTAGTCTCCTCACCCTCCGCTATTCTCTCCTCCATTCTCTTTTCTCTGTGCACCTGCTGAGTGTCATTTCCTCATTGTGACTCCAGAGACCTGAACGACATTTGTTTTTCGTCCTGCTGGCTTGTCTGTCTCGTCTCATCTCATCTGGTCCGTTTGCTTTCGCCGTTTTCTTTATAACAAACTCAGCTGCGATATTACGTACAGTATCAAAGGCATTTTATAAAGATTTATTATTTTTTTTAAATATAGAATTTCTACTTGCACACTGCGTATGAAGCCGTGGAGTAGCCAAGGCTAAATGTGTGGCCAAGGAATAAAAATCTTCTTTGTGCTTTATATCTTTATTTATTCAGATATGTGAAACTGTATTCCAGCATTTACTGCATATACTGTGTAAATATTTTTCCCTGCCACTGAGTGTTCAAAGGATTCTTAAACCTAAATTTATATCTAATTAGTGTCGTTGTTTAAGAGTCACATTTCCAATAACTCTGTCAAATATTTGTGTAAGGAATAAAACAAAAGAGAATAATCAAGCGCAGGCTCATAATAATGGTATGAGTTACTGTAACTTGATTATTTTCCTATAAAAGCATTTGTTTCTCTATCAGTTAAAGACACAATATTATACAGTCCAGAGCAAAAGTTTGTACACCCCTTCTCATTCAGCGAGTTTTCTTTCTTGTGTTCTTTCTTGAGTTCTTTAGCCCAAACGCGTCTCTTCTGCTTGTTGCCTGTCCTTAGCAGTGGTTTCCTAGCAGATCTTCTACCATGAAGGCCTGATTCACACAGTCTCCTCTTAACAGTTGTTCTAGAGACGTGTCTGCTGCTAGAACTCTGTGTGCCATTGACCTGCTCTCTGATCTGAGCTGCTGTTAACCTGCGATTTCTGAGGCTGGTGACTCGGATGAACTTATCCTCCGGAGCAGAGGCGACTCTCGGTCTTCCTTTCCTGGGCCGGTCCGCATGTCAGCCAGTTTCTTTGTAGCGCTTGAGGGTTTTTGTGACTGCACTCGGGGACACTTTCAAAGTTTTCCCAATTTTTCCGACTGACTGACCTTCATTTCTTAAAGTAATGATGCCACTCGTTTTTCTTCACTTAGCTGCTTTTTTCCTGCCATAATACAAATTCAAACTCTTTGAATGAGAAGGGGTGTCCAAACTTTTGCTCTGTACTGTATATATATATATATATATATATATTAAAGAGCAACATGCTGTACTTTTTTGTCCATTAATAGTTACACCTAACATTTATAGTTGTGAAATGTCAGCAAAGTCATTTAGTTCCCATTAACACTTAGGATATAACAGCTATTCCCTCCCTTTATAAAAAATACAGTAAGTAAGTAATGTTGTAATGAAAGATGTTATCTAAGTATGTATTAGAAAACCAAGTGTACTCATTAATGAGACTTGGAAGGACACCCATCAGACTCCATACACCACCGACACTCACATAACGAGCCACGTTGTTCAGTTCTGATGTTTGGCTAAGATCATGACGGTTCATATTCACAGTTCCGTGACTGTTAACTGACTCTAAGTTGGACTTTGCTCAGTTAAATCATCTCAAACGCTGCTTTATTTCTGGAGGTTTCCTCCAGTTACACTTGGACAGAATCTCTGCCCCAAATACAGACTAAATCACACATTTCACTTTCTCTCCACTAACTACTGTCTCCGAGTTTCTCCTTTCACTTTTAAATGAAATCCCCGTGTGCCGGGGCTGACTGATGATGTCACGCCCTACGCAAACGCACTAGCAAAAAATCACATACATTCCAGTCTGACCATAGTGTTTCATGTCACATGACCATGTATCTGATTTACTGTACGTCTGATGTGAGACCGCATATGAAAGTGACTCAGATCCTGATTGAAAAGTGATCTGGAGCCTAACCCAGGAGACTTGGGCCACGAGGCGGGGTTCTCCCTTGACAGGGTGCCAAAACATCGCAGGGCGGGAACAACACTAAGCCTAATCTGGATGTCTTTGGACTGTGGGAGGAAAGCAGAACACCTGGAGGAAACCCTGCGAGCACGGGGAGAACATGCAAACTCCATGCACACAGACCTGAGGCGGGAATCGAACACAGACCCTGAAGGTGCAAGGTGACAGTGCTAACCACTACGCCACTGTGCTGCCTGACAGAACAATCTGCTGAGAGGTAAATTTCTTCACCCACAGGAAACATCTGACATGATGGATGTTGGTGTATAATAATGATTATAAGGTATAATAATTACTACATGGACTAGCAGTTTGCATTGGACTGTATAATATTGTACAGCGTCAGCATGAGCAGTGGTGGGTTTTTCACCTGTCATGTTGAAGGAAGGCCTGGGTTCGATTCCCAGTCCAACCCCATTGGAGGCAGTGTTGATTCCAAGCCTGTGCTAAGTTGTTGTGGTGAACCTCTGACAGGAGCAGCCAAAAGGCCGACAGCATAGTACAGTGGAACCTCGGCATATGAAAGTTGTACCCCGCCTAGAACTGAAATCTTGCAAGAAGTTTGTCTCGGCATGCGAAGGAATTTCGACATACGAGTGAACGTCATTGTTTTCGACGTACAGTACGAGCGAAAGTTGATTGTTTTTATGTACGAATTTGTTGGAAATGGGTAATCTATACATATAATACAACTGTAAAGTGGGCGTGTCTGTACTTCGAAGATATTTGCAAAAAAATGATATATGGGGGATGTAATAGCGAAGTAATAGAACACATCAAGATGTTTTTTGGGGGATTTTTTGTCTGTGTGTCTGTCCGTGCACGCATCATGTAAACCTACTGAACGAATTTTAATGTGGTTTTCACGGGTATTCGGCCGAGCTTGAGGCAACATATACAGTAGGCTTTGTTTCGTCACGATCGGCCCACCGGGAGAGAAGTTAAATGGAAAAACACCTTTATATCATTAAAAAGATCGACCTTGAAAAAATCGTTAGTTAAAAATTTTTTACTACGCGTTTATAAGTGAAATCCACTTAATAAACGCCATCTCACGCACTTACACGGTAACGCATCAAAATGTTCGTTCATTCCAACATTCAACAGATGGCGCTGTACAGTTTTTAAAGGGCCCTCATGAGTGTGCAGTTAAATTCCACGCGGACACATCCAGTATTGCTGATATTTTTTGGGTGTCTGGAACGGAAAATGCATTTCGCAATACGAAATTTCGCCTTAAGAACTCGCCTCGCCCGTAATGTAACAGATGGCATTCGTACGCTGACATGAAACGACTCAGCATTTTAGGGTTTTTTTGGATTGTATTTTGCATTTATTGATTTGATATGAAAAATGATTTGCTCAGCACCATCACCAGCTCCAGAAACCTCCCCTCCCTCCTCCACCCCTCCCCCTCCCCCCTCCTCCTCCCCCCTCCTCCTCCACACGCCTCGCGCAGACTCGAAAAGAGCCGATCGCTTTCCGAAGACCTCCGAAGGGGAGCCAGGCGCGTGAACGAGCAGCGAGACCGAGAGAGAGAGAGAGAGAGAGAGAGTGTGTGTGTGTGTGTGTGTGAGTGTGTGTGTGTGAGTGTGTGTGTGAGACCAGAGCGCGCTGCGGGTAGAAACGGGAGCAGAAGTAATCGCGCGCGCGCTCGCGCGTGAGTGAGTGAGTGAGTGCGTGCGCGTGTGCGCGAGTGTGTGGACGGAGGAAGGAAGGGAAAAAAAAAACTCCGGGAAAAAACCCGGTACACGCGCAAAGAATAAAGAATAAAGCGGCGCATGCGGGATTACACACGGAGTCCGGGAGCGACGGAGCTTTGCATCTCGTTTTTTTCTGGGGTGAAAATCGGAAAAAGTGGATTTTGTTCTCCTTCTTTTTGTTAAAATCGAGCGCGGAGTTTCCCGGTGAGAGAGAAATGCGAAGAGCGCGAGGACCAAACCGGAGACACGGTGCGTGCATGAGGGTTCATTATTATTATTATTATTATTATTATTATTATTACTGTTATTACTGTTCAGAGCGTTTTAACGACGTGCATGTGTGCCTTAAGATGACGAATTCGTTATTTTATAAAAAGTGTGCATTGCATTGTCGGTGTAGTTTACAGAAACTTGGGGATAATCCATTCGTAACGGCTTGATTTTGGGTTTCGCAGGGACATTCTCACACAGATTAACTTCATGCATTGCAAAGTTTGGTTTGTTCTCCGTGTTCGTGGACGGTGGATCGAGATTCAGACCATTTAAACCGAATCGCAGCCGAATCCTGACGGTTTAACCTTGAAGCACGCGAGATTGCCAGGTTCTGCCCGGTTCTGCTCGTGCATTTGAGTTAATGTACCTGTGTTTCTGTGAAATGCATTGGATCTTGCTGTTGCAACTGCTTGCTGTTTATCACTGCACTAAGAAATAAAAAAAAAAAAGAGGATGGGGGAAGACAGAGAGAGAGAGAGAGAGAGAGACTGTGCTGTCACATCGACCCATCCGTTAAGTGCACATTATTTCAGCATAAATGAAATGCCCCATGTAGTAAATGAATGTCTTTCCTGCACAAACCCTGTGCATCATGCATCATAAGTTAATAAGATTATCCATATGCCCAAAAAAAAAAAAAAACGTGATGTCATAAGATATTCTTGGTACATCATGTCACATCATGTCGTCACTACCCTGCCTCTGCAATGCATTTAGGCTTAAATGTGACAAACAGTGTGTGTGTGTGTGTGTGTGTGTTTGTGTGTGTGTACGCCATGGACCCATACCCCTTCCCACCCTGAATCAGACGTGACCGAGTGTTCTTAAAGGTGCATAAATAAATAACCCCCCACACCACCACCCTCACATCAAAACAACACACACACACACACTCACACACACACACACACAGAAATCCACATGCATGTAATCAGAAATGTGTTAATTGAAATGCTGAAGGATTTTCACAAACAACTTGAGTGAGGATTCGTAATAAGGCGTGACAGGATGTCGATCTCAGTGCACTCACCGTGTACATGTCGGAAGAAACGCACACACACACACACACACACACACACACACACACACACACACACACACACACACACACACACTCTTTCTTAATCCCAAGAGAGAAGCACACTCACACTTTTCAAGCATCTCGTCTCGAACAATGAGACTTTTGTTGTATTGTAGTATTCGCTACGGCCATTTGTTCCCCTCCTCCCTTTTCCTACATGTAGTTTACGAACTCTGTGTGTTTGTGTTTGTTAGGGTGGTGGGGGGGTTCTATGGTTAGGGCTGGATCGATGTGATCAATTCACATGTAATGTTTGATTTGTAGACATTTTGCTCCCAGGCAGTGTGTGATATGGAATGTATATCATAATTGCAATACTTGCGAACATATTATCATGGTATTTAGTTTTGCTAAAAATTTGGCGCCAAATTTTGTCTACTATTGTAATCGTAGCATGTTTTTAAATAAGCTGCTTACATATGAAAAAAGAAAAAGTAGAATTGCACGATTAGTAGGAAATATCTGTAACTGATAGATATGGTGAAAAAAATGTATATTGCTGGTTCATGTATAGCGATTCTTTTGTGTACTGACTCCAAATATTTTTTTATTCATTAATTTTAAACTTAGACATGTTTGCAGTTGAGGTTGCAGTTCCTCTATTATCCTACAGATGGCACATTGTCGTATTGTAGTAAAATCTGAAAAAAAAATTGAATCGTGATACTTAAAAAAATAGCAATACAGATTGAATCTACATTTGGATATCGTAGTATTATCATATTGACTGGTCCCTGGTGATTCTCCTCCCTCTAATTCATGTACGAATTAGAGTAAGGAAAAAGAGACTGGTAGAAGACAAATCGGAATTGTATCTGTATTTGTATCTAGAGTTAAAATGTTATTTAGCTAGCACCAATTTAACTTAGCTACCTAGTCATCTGTCTATACAAGATCCTACGATATGTAAATTTCTTTACTTATATAAAGTACACTAACTACCTAGCTTTCTGTCTGACCTAAATAGTTAACTAAAACTATCTTATTCTAAACAAAGGTCTAATGTGGCTGCACTAGATGGTAGCAAGCAAAATTCTTTATCCGTAATTATTAACTGAGGTAAATGCAAAATCAGATGTTTCCCTCACTTTCTGTTTTTATTTTTAGATGTTATTTACAACCCTAACATAACACGGCTACCTGGGATGGGAGCTGACAATCGTGAACAAATATCTGTATACAAAATCCCTAGCTAGTTTTGTTTTACTCAAGGTAAACACACAACTAAAATCTTTGCTTATACATGATCTCGAAATAGAAAGCTAACAAGGCTACATGAGACAAGAAAAAACTCAACAACATTAGCAAGGTTTGTGTGTGTGTGTGTGTGTGTGTGTGTGTGTGTGTGTGTGTGTGTGTGTGTGAGGTAAACAGACAACAAGGTTTCAGGTTTCTGAACCAAAATGTCTCCCTGAGCGCCTGAGATGCTAGCTAACAATTAATTACGAAACAGATTTCTTAACACACAATCAGTCGTTAGTTTTGTGTTTAAGGTTAATACACAAGCAGACTTCTTTCTCTCTCTCTTACTCTCTCTTCCTCTTTTTTTTTCTTAAGATTGTGTTTTGAATAGAATACTAACATTTCCATCTGAGATTCTAGCTAATAATTGAGAACAAAAAAATGCTCAATCATTAGTTAACTTTATTTTTTGAGGTAAATACATAACTAGACTTTTTTTAAAAAAATAAATATTCTGAACAGAAAGCTAACAAATTCTGACTAACAATTTTTTAAGCTAGTGAATTTTTTACTTAAAATCACTAGCTTGCATCATCTCTGAGGTAAATACACAACTAGCCTTCCTTCTTCAGCCATTTTATTTCAACTGAAAACTAGAAAACGAAAAACCTGAGATGCTAAGAGACTCTGGCGAACAATTGTGAACAAATGTCTTTACTTCAAATCACTAGCTAGCATCTACGCAACTAGACTTCCTTCTTTTAATATTATTTTGGACGGAAAGCTGACACACCCACCTAGATGCTCATTTTTCTTCAGCCATTTTATTTCAACAGAAAGCTAGAAAACGAAAAACCTGAGATGCTAATAGACACTAATGAACAATTGTGAACAAGGTCTTTACTCAGAGTAATTAGCTAGCATTCTGTCTGAGGTAAAAATATAACTAGACAATTTTTTAAAATATTGGCTACCTGAGATGCAAATAAATTCTTTATTCAGTCTCATTAGTTAGCGTTGTGTTAGATTTGAACACGTACATTTTTTTTCCTTCTCTCTGTCTTTGCTTTAGATCTTATTTCGAATAGAATGCTAACGCGGCTGCCAGAAATGCTGGCTAAGAAATGTATTAGCTTGGAATAATTAGCACCAAGGTTTATTTATAGCTAATAATCTAATAATTAACACGTATTATGGAAATACAATACAAATAATAATAAATAATATTAATTATTTGAATTAATTGTGACATGAAGTGTAACGGCTGTGTGCGTGTGTGTATGGGCGTGCGTGTGTGTGGGTGTGTGGATGCCAGTGTGGGCATGTGCGATCTAGCAATCCTTTTTATTTTTGTGTATGTTTAAAGTAAGTGTGTGTGTGTGTGTGTGTGTGTGTGTGTGTGTGTGTGTGTGTGTGTGTGTTATCTTTCACAGCCTCTCTCCTCCCTGGCAGTAAGAACTAATTGGCACTTTTGCAGTGCCCCAGCCCTCTAATGCCACTCTGTGCAAAGCTGCTTACACACACACACACACACACACATACACACACCCGCAGACAGACACACACACGTCCCCATGCTGCTGCGCTGTTCTGTCGCCCATATGTGCTGAATTTGGCGTGTTTGCGGCTGCGGGCTCTAATGAGAGCGTTTCCCTCGGCACTGCGCCGGTCTGCTGTGTTTCTGGATGTTTATACGTCGTATCTGCGAGGTTGTAATGCTCTGAACGTCTGCCTGGTGTGTGTGGGGTTCTTATTTTTATTCTGGAGCAGACGTGGTCACGCACACGCACGTACACACTCACACAGGGAGGTTTTTAAGGGTTTAGTGAGTCTTAGAAAACACTCTCACTGCCTCCTTAACCCCTGAAATGCTGGCAAAGCGAGAGGCAGAGAGAAAAGTGAAGTGTGTGTGTGTGTGTTATGTGGATGAACTCATTGATAGAAAGAGAGATAAACAGAGAGACATTTGAACAGATAAAGACCAAGATGCTCAGATATATGGATGGACAGATGAAAGGAAGACACTTGGATGGACGTATATGAAGACACAGAGACTGACAGATGGAAGGATATGCAGACAGACAGGTGGAAAGGCTGGGTGTATAAACTGGCCACTACAGACAGTTTTACAGACAGACAGAAAGCCAGAGAATTTATCAGATCGTTTATTAGTTAAATTCTAGTTTCCTTCACTTTTTTACTCCTCCTCCAGCAGAGTCTTTACTCCCTAACTTTCATCTTCAATGCCTGGTTGATTTTTTTTTTCTTCTGCTTGCTCAAAATATTGTTTATTGGATCTAGAGCTGTGCGATTCAGTCGATTATGCAGTAAAATTGATCTTAGTAATCGATCTTTCAATGTAATCCACAGCTTTTGCAGAAATTACAGAATGATTCAGTAAAAGTCTATGATTTATGAGAGTACTACTTCTTCTTTTTGAGTTTATGTGCGGCTGGTGCAATACTGCCACCTACTGGACTGGAATGTGGAGCAAAAGATTATGTCTTTGCATGAGACCTCAGACTGCAAAAAAAGAACCGGACAAACCCACTGTGACCAAAAATGGCCAAAGGGGTGGAACGAACAGAGTCTGGGTCTTGGTTGGAGCATGACCACAAGCTAGCTAACCTAGCCAAAGTGCTGATGTGGTGTTCATTAATCTATATGCTAATGTTGCGTTTCATTTGATTTAACTCCATCATCCATACCCTACACTTCGTCCCTTGTCCACTCCTACTTTTCTTGTTGGAAGTTAAACTAAATTGGTTATAAAGCCCAAAAGGTTTAAACAATTAGAATAAAAAAATACCATAAACCTGTCAGAAGTATTGCTTCTGTTTCTCTGTCCTCATTCAAAAACAAAACCCGTTCGCTAAAAATGCATTTAATGCAGTGAACTGACTGAACTGCAAGTGCTCCCTCTTGTGGTGTATAAGTTAATAGATGTGTGAGCTATGGGGAAATATAATGCAAAACAAACATTATCAGTTAATCAATTATTAATCACTCCCTGAATTATGCATAATTTTATGGCCTAATGCAGTTTCAGCTGATGAATTTTTATAAAATTTCACCCCTATACAGTTGTCATAAATGTGCAATCTAGCTATTTTGGTACCAAAATGCAAACGTTTATTTCTGTTGTTAAACTGGACATTTCCTGCTCCTAGTGACCATTCCAGGAATTGCACCTTTTGGCACTTGTGCGGTTGGTGCAATACTGCCACCTACTGAACTGGAGTGTGGAGCAGAAGATTGGCGAAAAGTTTATGGCTTTATATGAGACATGATATTTACACAGTCAAGAACAAAGCATTTTGGTGTTTATTAGATTTTATCTTTTAGTCATTTTTAAAATTTTAGAAATATAGCTGCGTGAGACAAATCAGACAATCCCATGTGTCTTTTCTTCCTGGTGTATTTATTTACTTATCTATTCCATGGTTAGGTTTTCTTACAGTATGTGATGATGAATCTGCCTGCTTCCTTGCTTAGTAGCTCGTCTAATTTCTGTAGACGAAAAAAGAAATTCACAACCCTTAAATACTTTACAGCATGAAGCCTAAGTGAAAGATTTACTGCTTTAACACGTGTTGTGTTTTCCAGATCCGTCCAAAACAGTCGGCTGGTGTGAAATCTCGCTGATTTATGGTTTTAATGCTTCGCGCTGTAACGTAGTCAAGCATGGTTTCGCTAATGCAGTTGCAATTTGACTGCTGATTGGAAGCAGGTTTATCACTGGCAGACCCACCGCTGGTGTTCTAAACCATTTACACCCGTGCTTTATGAGGCGTCACTGCTGTTTATCGCTAACTGGAAACAGACATTAGCTAAGAAACGTTTCTGAAATGGTCCTGTTCCGCAGCTCGCTCGGTTTTTATTTATTTTTGTTCTCTCCGTTCAGATGGATTGCGACGAGCTGGGAATTGCAGAGGCCCGCAGTAATTGCTTTCAGAGAAAGGATGGATGAGGGGGGAAAAAATAGGTGCAGGACGGCAACCACGCACTCGGTTTTGACTCGAACGCCCGTTTAAGCGGAATGTAGGCTGCGATCCAAAACTCTTGATGTCTAGATAAGGTTTATTTTAATCTCTACACTTTATCCTGTAGAATTCATCCTAACACGCCATCTTAATAGCTGTTATTACATTTCTGAGCACTTTTTAGGGTGTAAGTTTCACTGGTTCAGGGTGTGTATTACCCATAATGCACTGTGAGTAACAGAGAAATAGGAGCTCATTGTTAGATATTATACATGCTAACATTGAGTGCGTGAGATTCATACAGCGGTTATCATTAGTAATTAACGCGAAAAAACAAATTGGTTATGAAGCCCAAAAGGTTTAAACAATTAAGCTAAAATAAAAAAATACCATAAACCTGTCAGAAGTATTGCTTCTGTTTCTCTGTCCTCATTCAAAAACAAAAGCGAGGTCACTAAAAATGCATCTAACGCAGTGAACCGACTGAACTGCAAGTGCTCCCTCTTGTGGTGTATAAGTTAATAGATGTGTGAGTTATGGGGAAATATAATGCAAAACAAACATTATCAGTTAATCAATTATTAATCTGTTAAATACTTCCTGATGATAAGTTTGTTAATGTTTAAACGTTAACATCCCGACTTAGTATAAAGTATCGTCCAGCTTGTTTTGTAAATCTTAACCTCAGACCATGTAAAGGAAAGAAGCCATTTACTTATTTTTCACACATGTAAATATTTTGTCTTTTTTAGATGTAACCTAAGCTCTGCCCTAGACCATGTCTGAGTGACTGAAGCATTATTATAATATATATTTTTTTAAATACCATGTTTTAAATAATGTCACGCACTTTGTCAAGTTTCGCTTTCCTATTCCGGATCTTTCTATGAATGTTTTTACTAAATCCAAGTTAATCTAAGATAAATTTATGTTGTTCGATTCTCATACTTAAAAAAAAAAAAAAAAAGCGCACACTCTCAGAAGACAGCAGCTTCACAACTTCATTTATATGGCATCTAGATAAACGCATTAGCCCTCTACCACGGCGGCTGCGATCCAATAACCTGCCCTCTCCGTTTCCCCTCGGTTCAAACCCCCAGGGCTCGTTCCATTACTTTATCAGCTCAAGTGAACTTCATTAGATTACCTTAAGATGAAAGATCGAGTCTACACTGATGTAGACTTTCCCAGAAGGCACTGCTGCAATCTGACACAGATTTATTTTTGAAAGATCAACAAGTAGCAGGTGAAAGTGGAACAATACGCGATTCGATTAGCTGCGTTTAGATATTACAAAAAAAAAGAAATCTCAGATGTGTCAGGTAGTCAAACTTGTAGCTTTGATATTAGTTTATTCTTGTTTTTAAAAATAAAAGCTTTTGATGTGCACAGTGTAACCATAACAACACTCTAGCCACTCTTAGCTAATTTTGCTAATTAGCTAATCTTCGCCAACTAACCAACCTAGCATGCGCTCTCGATTAGATTTATTACTCTCCTGAATGAATGTTTTATATAACAAATTGTATTCGCTCATACTTTGAATTATGTTTGTTTGCTTTTTTCTCGCATACTAACATGCCGTATGACTTGTCAGAAGTTAAACGAGTGTTGATTTCAAAATTCTGTAAGTGGCACAATGACGTACAGCACGTCTGAAAACCACTAGTTAATTATGTCGAACCTATAGAAATAATGAAGACGTTTTCACAGAACGTGGATGAGGTCAGGACGAGGCCCGTGTCGAATAGTCAATAACTCACTTACTTGAAAGTGACTCTGTGTGCCATCTCACACACACACACACACACACACACACACACACACACACACACACACAGACACACGCACACACACACAGACACACGCACACACACAGACACACGCACACACACACACACACACAGACACACACGCACACACGCGCACACACACACACACACACACACACACACACAGACACAGACACACACA
>JAAGKR010011945.1:0-17833 GCA_011419295.1 Clarias macrocephalus
CATTAAATATATTGCAGAAAAAAATTGACATCAGTAACAATCCAAGACTTTTCCACCGTAACATCCCTTTTTAGTGTAGTGTAGATGTGTTCACTCCAAACTCATGAGAGCCACAAGAGTAAAAGTTACTACTTTTTAGTAGGCAGTAAACCTTTAAACCTTTTAAAAGGCACGCTCAACGCCACCACCTACAAACAAGAGACAGCTCAGAGTTCGGCCGAAGAAAATAGCATGAACCACATAGGCTGGTCGAGCATAATTATCTACCCTTTGGCAGTTTCACATCACCTATGAAGTGAGTATATTGGGAAAAAGACAGGACTTATGTGTTTCCGCTCCCCACAGATTCTGAAAGCCCCAGGCACTCTCCGGGGAAAATGAATCACACCAAGGAGATGCTCCAGCAGCGCTCGCCTCGACCCACGACTCACAGTGTCCATGTGCCTGGCAGTTCCTGCTTCAGTCAGCAGCTCCGCAAGTGCCCCATGTGTGTTGGACATCTATCCCCTGCTTTGTATGAGCAAAGATTCTGTGCAACAAACTTTTCTAGGATCTATGAACTTTTCTGAAGTTAAACGTCCTTATTACCGCATGTTATTGGTGTGCATGTATCTGTGACTGTTTAATACCTACTTAATTTAGATTCATGCCATTTACATTTTCTAGCATTTTAAGGTGCATGTTTGATCATCATACCTAAAAGCTATTTTTTTCCCCATTGTTCTTTAAATGGAGTTACATTATCGATTTTATCACACAAAATATTCATGTACTTTCAATCGAATCACAAGAAAATTTAAGTAAAATACTGTCCTCGAACAAAAATTATAACCAGTTTACATTTTTCATTAGATTAGCTGTTACCTTATTATCGCTTACCTTATAGCTCCTATAAAAAGCTGTTTCCTGACAGCCTGTCATGAAATTAGTCTCTCTTTCTCATTTGTTTGTAATGCCACTTATCCTGTACAGGAATGTGGAAGACCCATCATAGGGATCTGGACAGGGTGCCATTCCATCACAGGCTAATTAGGTTAATCTGTAATGTATCTAAATGAGTGTGATTTAAAGGAAATTAATCAACACCTTCTGACTAATCATAGGTGCTACAGCTCTGTGGTAAAAGGAAAATTGCCAGCGAGTAATAATACAAGATCTGGCTGAGATCATAGTCGTCCACTAGAGGGCAGCAAAGACCAGAGCATTTAGTTCTGTTACTGCTATTTATTACTTTACTACTTACAGTTATTTATTTATTTATAATAACTGTTCGCACTCAATAAAAAGACTCCATCTTTGTGATAGCTCTAAATAATGACCCTGAGCAAATGTAGAACAGTATAAAGTATAATTAAAAGAAATATTGTGTTTTAATGGTTTATCTTCAGTACAGACCAAAAGTTTGGACACCCCTTCTCATTCAGCGAGTTTTCTTTATTGTGTTCTTTATTGTGTTCTTTAGCCCAAACGCGTCTCTTCTGCTTGTTGCCTGTCCTTAGCAGTGGTTTCCTAGCAGATCTTCTACCATGAAGGCCTGATTCACACAGTCTCCTCTTAACAGTTGTTCTAGAGACGTGTCTGCTGCTAGAACTCTGTGTGGCATTGACCTGCTCTCTGATCTGAGCTGCTGTTAACCTGCGATTTCTGAGGCTGGTGACTCGGATGAACTTATCCTCCGCAGCAGAGGCGACTCTCGGTCTTCCTTTCCTGGGCCGGTCCGCATGTGAGCCTGTTTCTTTGTAGTGCTTGATGGTTTTTGTCACTGCACTTGGGGACACTTTCAAAGTTTTTCCCAATTTTTCGGACTGGCCGACCTTCATTTCTTAAAGTAATGATGCCACTCGTTTTTCTTCACTTAGCTGCTTTTTTCTTGCCATAATACAACTTCAGCCTCTTTGAATGAGAAGGTGTGTCCAAACTTTTAGTCTGTACTGAATGTTCTGAGAGTACTAGGGCATAAGCCAGTGGACAACTTTTCTTACAGAAACTCCAGCACTGAAACAATCTGGCAGTGGACTGGGTCTACATGTCTTGCCATGCACCAACTTTCAAATACACTCCATTTGAAGGCATAAGTTCTTCTAGTGGAGGGAGCCCTGGCACTTAGAATGGTTTCAATTATGCTGGCTGGAAGACCAGCATCTCTTAGTTGGTCCCCTTCAGGGGCCAGACGTGAAGGTTCCAGAGCTCGGGCTGGGGATGAAACATTGTCCCTCCAGATCCCTCCTCACTGGAATCACCCAGGGTGAGCCGTCGAGGAGAGATATTAGATCAGAGAACCACACTCTGGTCGGCCAATGGGGCGCTATCAATAAGAGGCGCAAACTCTGTTGACAGACACTTGCCAGGACTCCTGTGAGCAGAACTATTGGAGGAAACACAAAGGCGTAATCTGGGCCACGTGTGGGCCATCGCGTCCAGACCCAGGGGAGCTGGAGGAGTCAGAGTAGTAAAGGGGACATTGTGCTGCCTCTTGCGAGGCGAAGCGGTCCACCTCTGCTACATAAAATCTTTCCCAGATTTGACTGACTACTTCGGGGTGGAGTTTCCATTCCCCATGTGTCACAGCTCATCTGGATAGCAAGTCCTCTCCTACATTCATATGCCCCAGAATGTAAATCACCCTGAGGGACAGGAACTTGTCCTGTGCCCAAAGCAGAACCTGGTGCTGGCGCGAGCACAGTCCACCCTGGCAATTTATGTACGACTACCACAGTGTTGTCCACCCGCACTAGGACATGGTAGCCTCTCAACTGCTGAAGAAAGTGTTTCAGGGCCAGAAACAGAGCCATCATTTCAAGGCAATTGGTGTGCCATGCGAGAAGATGACCTCTCCAGCTCCCTTGTGCTGGACGGCCATCCAAGACTGTAACCATCCTCAGCCCATGAGGGAAGCGTCTGTTGTTAGCATCTTGCGACGACAAGACGGACCTAAAGTGGGGCGCAAAGTCAGAAACCAGGGTCTGAACCACCTCTGGGGATTGGCCCTTGAGTGAAATCCCCTGGCTCTTAGCCACAACTGAAAACGCTCTCATGTGCAGAAGGCCCAAAGCTATCACCGTGGATGCAGCTGCCATGAGACCTAAAGATCTCTGAAAGTGATGTAGAGTCACTTTCTGGCCCAGCTTGATTTCCTTCAGGGTGTTGGAGGATGGGTTTGACATGAGCGGGAAACAGCTGTGTCCGCCTTGTGATCGAATCCCATGTGACACCCAAATATGTTGTCCTCTGAACAGGAAAGAGAACGCCTTTCATGGTGTTGAGTCTCAATCATAAAGAATGGAGACGGATCAGCCAGTCGTCTATACAAGTCAGAATACGGATGCCCTGGAATCATAGAGCCTTATTTTTATTATTTTATTTATTTTTTTGTGGCTAGAGAGGAAAAAGTCATGGAGATCGCCCTCCAAAAGAAATCTATCACACGGAGGCACGCATCTCTCAACCAACTCTGCCATTATAGGTAAGTAACGTTTTTCGTTCCTACCGTGATTCTGTTGCACGCAAACACACACAAACAAACACAAAGCGAAAGATCTGAGGATGTTTCCGGCTCACTCCTATTTATAACCTGCAGGTGCACCTTATCGGGTGACGTCACCTGACTGAGGTTATTAGCCGAAGTATTTGGCGTTTTGATACACACAGGCTTCACAACTGGAGAACAAAGAGATGTTCCCATAGTGTTTTCACGCAGTGTACCTTTTGAAAGGGAACAACCTTTTTTATCTTCACAAAATTAAAAAAAAAATTACGATCAGAGAAAATTACAGCAGAGTCTGACCAACCAGAATTAAGAGTGCATCAGTGCTGTGGGATAAGAAAATCTCAAAGATATTGACAAAGAACAGTTAATCAGTGTAAAGTTTTTTTTTTTTTTTTTTTAGAATTTTTATCAATATTATTGTCTTAGACCAAACAAAATGATAAAGAGTAATTCAATAAGAAAAGTGTGTGCATGTGTGTGTGAGAGGAACGACTGGGACTGTACTGTACTGATTTCACCATGCACATCCTATAAACAATATTAAAATACCTAACTTTCCTCTTTATGTACTTATTAACAATTTTCCAAGGCCTGCTATTATATTTTTTACATTTTCTTGCACAAAAATAAAATGTGTATAAACTGAAAAAATGACACCAAATGTGACTAGACTCAGGACTAGATGCTGGAAGCTCATTTAATTAAGTAATGAAGCAATTAAACACTACAGAATAATCACAAACACCTCTGAAGCATAAAATGTAAATTACAAATCATTGATATATTAAAACTAACATTTTAATTCAATAAAAATGTTAAGAACATGTAAGAATATCTTCAGTATCACCCACAGATCACTCACTCATCATCTAAACCGCTTTATCCTGTATTCAGAAATCTGGATGCTACCGTACAGCAGCTGAAAGAATATGGACTGAAAGTACACAAATCAAACTATGTGAGCTTCTTAGGGCTTCAGTGTAGTATCTAGGGCATGTAGTTGACTCTAAGAGCTAATAGAAAGCCCTAACCAAATTTAAGGCAGTCATGGAAGCACCATAACCTCAGAATATGAGGCAATTGCAATCATAGCTAGAGCCTTTGAAGTAATAGGAAAAATTAATCAAAGTCTGATGCCCTGACACTCTTTGATGGTTCCCCTTAAAGAGTGGGAGCAGTGGTATCCCAGAATTTCCCATTGGGTGAAGAATGACCAATTGCAATGCTTCACGTACATTCAGAACAGATATTGTATGCACAAAATGAATGAGAAGCTTTGGGGATTGTAATTATGGTTTGGAAATTTCCTTAATAACTTTTTGAAAAACAAATTATACTCCAAATTACACTGGTATTTCAACCTTAGCATCCTGAGACTGGCCATAAAAACCATGGAAACATGCATATTGATTATGCTAGACAATTTGAAGAAAACTTGTGGATACTGGAAATGGCCACAAGTATCATGAGGTGTACTACAGCTAAGAAAACTATTGAAAAACTGGGTGAAATGTTTAGTCAATTTGGATTCCTAGAACAGTTAGTGAGTGAGTATGATCCTCAATTTACAGTACCTCCCAAGAATTGTAAAGATTTTTTTAAACCAATGGTGTACATCCGAGTTGCTGTGTTTACTATCACCCAGCGATTAACGGAATTGTACAAGAAGCGGGCTTGAAGGAATTAAAATATATATTTTTTTATCTTTTCTCCACAAACAACAACAGATTCCTGATGTTTTACTGAAACACCGCACATTTAACCACTGGAGCCACTCCTTCAGCAGTTTCTTTAAATGGGAGCTATGTACAGGTTTTGATTTGCTGAAACCACACCTGACAGGAATATTGTGCTTCAACACCAACAAGTACAAGGGCAAAAGCAAACAACTACAAAGAATCTTTTTCACCCTGGAGACCCTGTGCTACCATGTGACTCCAGCAATAGTCCAGCTACATGGAACGGATAAGATGCAATGACCAGCTGTTGGAAAGGTTTCCTGTTTTTGCAGAATCATCACATGTTGGTGCTAATGAGCCTCCGCTTGTGTGCCAAGCCCAACTACAAACAAAACACAAGATGTGTTTATGTACAAAAGAAAATTAAAGAGTTAATGGCTGCTGAACTCCTGATTCTGCCTTTGTGTATTTAAATGTTGTAGTTTTGGTGAAAATTAAGAAAACTATAGATACAAATCTCCCCCAAATCCTCAAATCTCCGCAACCCATGTAATACATCACCTGGACAAAAAAGGTTTGTACCGATCAGATAATTTAATTACCAGGTTACACTAATGGGGAACTTTGATCTAGTCTCCGGTGAAGTGTTTAGCCACTCAAGACAAGAAAAGACGCTCACAGCCAATGTAAACAGTATTAAACAATAAATAAACAAAAGAGGTGCACCAAAACCAACAAAACTAAAAATAATAATAATAATAATAATATTTACAAAATATATACAAATAGCGAGGGTGAGTAAGTGTGTGGAATGATTATCCAAAGTCCGGGTTATTTATGAAGGGTAAACGTATAGGGGGAGAGCTGGATCGGCCTCACCGGAAATGTTGTTGATAATCTGGGAGCACGATTTTGGTTGTAACTCCTCATACTCTCCTCCCCGAGCTTCTCCTTGGGTGTCCTTTTAACAGGATCCCTTGACCCTGATGCATCATCGGGATGACGGGGAGACTTCACCCCTGAACCAAAACACAAAGACTTGGGGACACGTGACCTTACCAGGGTGATTTATAAGACACAGCAGTTTTATTTAATTTTAACAATCTTCTTATACAAAGCCTATATAAAAAAAAAAATATGTGGCTGCGCTACAGGTTTTCATGTTAGAAAGGCACGCATAAGAAATTCATCCATCTACAGTATTCATCTAGGAACCTCTTTAGTCCAACTAGTGACCGGGGCTTTCAATAATGATACACTACCTGTTTTTAAAATGTGGGAACAAAGGAGAACCCTGAGGAAATCCACCAAGCACGAGAAGAACTTGCAAACTCCATGAACACAAAAATCAAAACCGAGACCTGGAGGCGCAAGGCGACAGTGCTATGCATAAGAAACAATAAATGTGATGAGAACTCACAGGATTGAGGCTGAATGAATAGAGATGGCACGGAATCATTTACATTAAGGCACAAATTTGCTCGAGGCGCTTATTAATCCGACACATCTCCGAAATTAAAACGGTTAGGGCTTCCTCATGCCTATCAAGTAACCTCGCTTGATCCTCAACCATTTCATGCCCGCGGGCTCTTCTGGTGGTGTGATCATCCTCTCACGCAATGTTTTTTAATGATCAGAGCCCTTACACAGGGCTTAGAGGGTGTTTGGAAACAGCGTGTGATTATTAGTTAGAAACTTAAAGGAAACAAAAGAAAACTGAAAGCATTAAATAAAACAGCTAAACTAACCACTACATGTTTCCCCAGGTTAGAAGTCGAGTTTTTCTATGCTGAAATGTCTGTCTGTTCTGGCATTATGAAGCTGTTCTTTTGCACTGTGTGTAAGCGAAACATGCTTTGTATACGAGGCCAGAGGTGTTCATCCTCTTCTATGCTGCCAGTTTGAATGTGGTCATGTGACTACATGTGGATAGTGTTATTGCAGCTGATTGGTCAAACAAAGTCATGTGCTTATTGTTGCTACATCTGATTGGTGAAACACATGTGGTAGATCCACCAGCTGCATTTCTCTGGCAAAAATAAAAAAGATCTAATGTGTGGAATAAGTGGTTAGAAAAGTAACAAGTCGAGTGTAGCCAAGTGTAGCAGAGTAAGAGTAGCTTTTCTTCGCAAGTCTACTCAAATAAAAGGAAAACGTATGGTGCAGTAAAATTACTTATAGAAGTAATTTTTTTTATCAAAAAGTGATGTAAATGTTTCAGAGTAAATGTAACTCATTACTTCCCACCTCTGATATGGAAACATTGTTTCCTGACAACATGGCGGTGAAATATGGCCCATTATGATTACCAGCCTCTGAGCGTTGTTGTCTGCTCTCAGCGACATTTCTGCTTAACATTTTCTCGAAAAAAATAATACAAAAACCTTTACTGAACCAACAACAGAAACAGGCTTCTTTTTGCTTCAGTTTTCAGTCCTGGTACACTTTCATACCTTTAGTCCGTCACCCAGGCACAGAGAACACACAGCGAAATGAACACACAGACATATGGGCCAATGTCTTTGTTAAAACTCAGAATTCAGGTCATGCCGTTAGACAAAACAATCCACTTCAGGATGGAACAGTAACGCTGCCTCCTCACACCTTCCTCACAGTGGATTATATAACACCATGACCTGAAGTGTGTGGTTCCTTCCTTATATAATACACTCATGAACAAAATACAGATGTTATTCAGAATATTAAATCACTCTTACCTGCAGAGGTCTGAAAAAAACTAATAATGAAGAAGAACAGGATTTTTATAAGGATATAACTGAGCTCCATTTATGCAGAGTTTAACCAGAGTTACTCTTTACTGTGTGTGTTTATGTAGAGAATCATTGCTGTTCCCAGACACAGCATCTGCAAAAAAAAAAAAAAAAAAAAAAAAAAAATGATTATGTGTCAGATTTGGGGGACATTAGTTTCAGTTTTATTAACCACTAAAGACAGGAACAGAAACTGCTCTGGTTCACAGATGTACAGTAGTCGAAGGAGATCAAGTCTGCTGCTGAGGAGACCAGCCTGCCTGCAATCTCCCTGCACTGCAGTCTACTGTATATGAACAGAAAATAAGATCATACTGTGACATGGTATGATGGTCCACCTGGAACTACAGCAGGATCATTCGTCTCCACCTGTTTCACCATCACCCTCTGCTTCTGTCCCTCTCTCTGATTCTGATACTTCTCTCTCTCTCTCTCTCTCTCTCTCTCTCGACTCACTTCTGCTTCTGTATTTCTGCTTATATCTTCATACTGTCAATGTCAGCCATTTCTGCCTGGCAAAAATTTGGCAATGTTTCCTTTTCATTTCTTTATTTGCTTTTCACCACTGTGACCAACAGGGAAAAGAGACTGGAAGAGACTCATGGACATGCATTAACCATTCATTAACATTCATAATGTGGTTAATAGTGTTATGCTGTTAGAAACACACCAGGAGTATAACAACAATATCTTTATTAACCTGACAGTCTCAGTAGCAGCAGCAGCTTATTACATCACTGTGGTTTTGTTTTTACATTCACAGTGGAGTGTTGAGTGAAGAAGATGTGAAATGTCATCATCGCTCGATCGGTTTGATTGGTACGTAAATTATAATAGGTCCAGGGAATCAGATAATGAAGACACGATGAAGTCACAACTGAGGTCAGGGGTGCAGGGTGATAGTCATTGATTTAGGCAGGAGGGTGTTTCATTGGGACATGGACTCTTTGACGAATATGGGGATTATTGATTGGGATAAGGAGAGATTGATTATTACCAGGTGGCATGGTGGTGTAGGTTTGCATGGTCCTCCAGGGTCCGGGATCGATTCCCGGCCAGGTTTGATTCCCCTCTCTGTGTTGGAGTTTGCATGTTCTCCCTGTTCTTGGTGGTTTTCCTCTGGGTACTCCGGTTTCCTCCCACAGTCAAAAGACATGTAAGTTAGGTTAGGCGTTCCCACATTGCCCGTAGTGTGTGTGAGTGTGTGTATGTGTGTGTGCCCTGCGATGGATTGGCACCCTGTCCAGGTTGTACCCTGCCATGTGCTCTAAGTCTCCTGGGATACGCCCCGTGACCCTGAATACAGGATTAAGCGGTAAAGATGATGAGTGAGTGAGTGAGTGAGTGAGTGAATATTACCTAGTCAGCGAATGCTCTGAGAACTCAACCAGAGATGTTGTCTAGTCCCTGCCTTCCTGGTGTTCACCCTCCTCGCCACACTTTGACGCCATGCTCAAAGATGATAAACCTGCTATCAGTGTTAGTTGCAGTCTTCAAGTCAGCATACAGTAGGTGTTCAGCTCAGTCTGCGTTCATTATTCCAGTCCATCTGGAACCTAACCATGGCCATGAGGTCATTCAGTTTGAGGGATGCTTGAGCTCTTAGCCGTTTCGTGACACTGGCTTGTTTCCTTCAAGGCTGCTGCTTCAGATTGCGATCTTTGTTCTCAGGATCTCAGTCAGCCAGCATAAATCCAGTTATAAAATTGCTAAATTGCAACTTTGTTGTAAACAACAGTAATAGGAGGATCTCTGTCATCCTGTACCTAATGCAAGCATGGTTATGAACTTGAATGAAAAAAAATGAAATAAAATTAAAGAGAGGCCAGACCAGTCATGGTGGCAGATAACCTCACTGGTGACATGTGGAAAAATGATTTCTTTCCAAGATCTTGTATTAATAATGGAAGAATTTGACTGCTGTGTAAATCCTTCTTCAACCCTGGCATCATCATTAGACATTCAATACATTTGGGTCATCAGCTGATCTAAATTTTTTGGCACATGAAGCTGCTGAAGCTAGACCTGCCGAATAGAAAAGCATCCCCAGATCCTAACACTGCCCGCATATAATTGTACCATAGGCTTTAGGAATGGTGGGTGCATCGCTTCATCCACCTTTCTTATTTCCCTGATGTGTCCGTCACTCTGGAAGAGGGTAAATCTGACCTCAGCAGACCACATAACCTTTTTCCAAAGCTCCACAGTCCATTCACAGCAAGCTGATGGCATGTGCCAGAGTAGTCTCATTGATAAATTTTCATCTGTTCCAGAGGGTTACCAAATGTCCAAAGACTGTCAAATTTTATTTTTAATCATATTTAATCATCTTTCAGTGTTTCTCGCAGATGTGAAATATACTTGCCATGGTAGACATCGGAAGGGGCCGACATTAACTGCCAGTAAAAAAGTGGTCTACTTCATGCCACACATAACAAATTACATCTGACCTTTAACACAATATTTTTATACATTTGATATTTTAATAAATTTGATAGTCCAGATATTTAAAAAAAATGTGTTTAACACACACACACACACACACACAGCTCATTTTAAAATACACTTATACCCCATGTGACATCTACTTCTGACCACTGGCTTTTTACACACTTTATTTTTTTCAGTTTTTGTTGTGGGAAAAGCAGAAGTAAATTATACAGCTACAGTTGTCACAAACCCTCAGCAATTCACAATACAGTAAAAGATAACAGACACTAATATTTATTATAAGCAGATATTTTTGCGAATATAATGGAGCACTTCATTTTAATTGTATTTGCTTAACATGGTTCTACAACATGTTCGCACACTTTTCTGCATAAAGCAGCATTTATTAAATACATATTAGAAAAATATTCACATGAAAGTAATTCCTTTTGGTTTTCAGTTTTAATATCATGACTAGTGACTAATGCAAAAAATTTGTTATATTGCTCAGATCTCTACAACTCTGTTTCTTAAAGGCAGGTACAATATAAATAACTTGATCTGTTTGTCTGTTGCACTAGTAGACTATTTATATATTATATATAAATTATGGCATGCCGTTTAGGAAAATATTCATGAGAAAACTTAATGAAAACTCTGAATATATTGATTGAAACTCTATATATATTGAATGAAAAGTCTGAATATATTGAATGGATCCCAAATATATTGATTGTAAACTCAATATATAATTAAAAAAAACGATTAAACTGAATATTGAAAAAAGAATAGTTGTAGTTATTAGCAATGATAGTGCAGTTGGTTTTACATGTGAAATTTTAATAGCAATTTTGATTGATTTGTCATTTTTTGCAACTCAATCTGTACCAAAGTGCATTCATGTTCATACATACCTTTACAATTATTATTATTATTATTTAAATAATTTAAAAAAGACCCTGACTCTCATTTAACAAATTATCTGTTTTATTAGCACAAGAATTGTTTGTCATCATTTATTTTTACATGTACATTAATATAATTATTAATCAATTAAACAAACAAATAAACACATAATCCATACTGTAGCCTAACAGTGTAATATGTTTGATGTACTGTGAGGAATTTCTCTATAATCTTGTGTAGTCTTCTGTAAACAAACTGTTGGGTCTTGGTCATGCACTTTTTAGACGGTCCCTTAGTGACTCCCTCTCTATAAAGCGCCAGTAAGCAGCGTTTCTTAAAGATTTAGCTCCAGCAGGCTGTAACAGGAGTTTTAATCAAGAAAATATGTGATTTGTCATTTTTGTATGTTTATTTCTCAAAAAATTGAAGGAATAATCTTGAATGTGTGGCGAATGTCCGATATAAAACCAACTTCACGGCGGTCTGTGGCCGGTATTCCGCAGTGAAATAGTGAATAAATTTCTTCATCTGTAGTCTGATACTGAGTGCGGCTTGAGCCACCACTTTGGGCCGCACACGCTCTCACCCATGTGTTGACCATCTCTCCATTTTTCAGAACTGCAGCAACCAAGTTTCTCGCCGACTCGCTCATCCTTTCTAAAGATGGCGCTGTGTTTCGATGGTGTCATGTTTCATTCAATATATTCAGACTTTTTATTCAATGTATATATAGAGTTTCAATCAATATATTCAGAGTTTTCATTAAGTTCTCTCATGAATATTTTCCTAAACGGCATGCCATGAATAAATAAATAAATAAATACATGCTGCGAAACAAAGTGAATAACAAACATGCATGTGATGTTATAAATGTTAGAATTCAATGTTAGAAACACGTGTTATGGCTTAATAAAGAGTAAATAATGTATGATATGATGTACACACACACACACACTGCTGTGTTATTGACTGAGAGGAGAATACACAACATATGAATAATCCTGTTCATCACACATCATCTTGAGCCTCATCTTCTCAGAGAACTGTAGAGCAGAACAGAGCGTCATTCACTTTAAGTGTTTGTAGTGAGACATTATATTACTGTATGCATAATTAAAGTGGTGGAACATAATCACATATCATTTATAAGAAATTTTAATTATTGCCATTTTATTACTGTTTGCTCGTAGGACTAATCATTTCGATAAATATGCAGTTTGACCTAATATATTTTGTTTTTGAACAAACAAACAAAAAAAACTCTTTACCCCTTTAAAATACAAAAATCTAAAATATTTCCGTAATCTAATCATGTACAAAAAAAATAACCTGTAAATGAGGAGGTCTGAAAATGTTACAGTTAAAATGTATATGAACCCTTGTTGCGCCCCTTCTAAACATTATCAACTCTTCATTATATCTAGGTCACGTCCCTAAACCTTTCAAGTTGGCAGTTATTAAGCCTCTTCTTAAAAAAATTTAGACCCAAATGATATAATAAATTACAGACCAATTTCAAACCTTCCGTTTATATCAAAGATATTAGAAAAGGTAGTATCAGCCCAAATATGCACATTCTTGCAGGAAAACAATATCCTCTAAGAATTTCAGTCAGGTTTCAGGCCCCATCATTGTACAGAAACTGCACTAGTTAAAATTGCAAATGACTTGTTTTTAGCTTCGGACCAAGGCTGCATCTCAATTCTTGTCTTACTTGATCTTAGTGCTGCATTTGACACTATAGATCATAACATTCTTATAGATCGCTTACAAAATCACATTGGTATTCAGGAACAGGCATTAAAATGGTTTAGATCCTACCTGTCTGATCGATTCCATTTTGTAGATCTGAATGGAGAACAGTCTGGTGTAATGCCAGTGAAATATGAGGTGTCACAAGGGTCAGTTTTAGGACCTCTGCTGTTCTCAATATACATGCTTCCCTTGGGTAACATCATCAGAAGACATGGGATTAGTTTCCATTGTTATGCTGATGATACTCAGTTATACATTTTCACAAAGCCAGATGAAATACCCAAATTGTCTAGACTAACTGAGTGTATTCAAGATATAAAAGATTGGATGACCGATAATTTTCTTTTACTAAATTCAGATAAGACAGAGATATTACTTATTGGCCCAAAAACCAGTACACAACAGCTTTCACAATTCAGCCTGCGTTTAGAAGGATGTACTGTTACCACCAGCTCGACAGTGAAAGACCTGGGTGTAATATTAGACAGTAACTTATCCTTTGAAAATCATATCTCCAACATCACAAAAACATCCTTTTTCCACCTTAGAAATATTGCCAAGCTTAGGAACATTTTATCTGTATCTGATGCAGAAAAGCTGGTTCATGCATTCATGACCTCCAGACTGGACTACTGTAATGCATTACTGGGTGGCTGTCCTGCATCCTCAATTAACAAGCTACAGTTAGTCCAAAATGCAGCCGCCAGGGTTCTCACTAGATCTAGAAAATATGATCATATAACCCCAATATTATCATCACTGCACTGGCTACCTATTCAGTTTAGAATTAATTACAAAATAACATTACTTACGTATAAGGCTCTAAACGGTTTAGCTCCCACATACCTAACCAGTCTTCTGATACAGTACAATCCACCACGTTCCTTAAGATCAGAAAACTCCGGATTACTGGTAGTTCCCAGAATATCAAAATCTACAAAAGGAGGTAGGGCATTTTCATATTTAGCTCCAAAGCTTTGGAATAGCCTTCCTGCTCCTGAGCTCCCAGTGATCCAGACCCCCATCTGCGCTCTGCACCTGCTGACTCATCCCTGAACTGAACTGGACTTTGTGCTAATTTAAATAACTTCTGTTATATCGAACTTTCATCTGCATAACACACATGATGTTATACAATTTCTGTTATCTGTTATCACCCAGATGAGGATGGGTTCCCTGTTGAGTCTGGTTCCTCTCAAGGTTTCTTCCTATTGCCATCTCAGAGAGTTTTTCCTTGCCACTGTCGCTGTCACCCTTGGCTTGCTCATCAGGGACAATCTCATTATCTAGACACATTTTTCTTACACATATATACATTTCCATAAGTCTTCTTTTCATTTTCTTTTAATTTCTGTGAAGCTCCTTTGAGATAATGGCCATTGTTAAAAGCGGTATAGAAATAAAATTGAATTGAATTGAATTGAATTGAATTTCTCCATGGACTCTCTGATCCTATTAAGGATGAACTTGCCGCTCGAGAGCTTCCCACCACGATTCAAGAACTCGTGGATCTGACGACACGTATTGACGCCTGCAAACATGTCCACTATGAGGCCCTACAGGACCCTCACATAACCCCTGCTCCCATTCAACGACCATTCTCAATTGTCATTACACCTACCTTCGAAACCCCACTAGAGCCCATGCAGATTGGTCGTACTCATATCTCGTTAATGGAATGTCAACGACGCCACAGTGAGGGCGCTTGTTTCTACTGTGGTCAATCTGGTCACCTAGTACGCACCTGCCCGTTAAAAGCCCAGGGCCCCCTGTAGTTCTGGGAGTACAGGGGGCCCCCACACTCAGTTCCGTCCCAGTTACACGACCATTGTTTTCTGTGACTTTGACCCACAATAACCAGTCCCAAGTTCTGTATGCACTCATCGACTCCGGGGCAGGTCATAACCTGATAGCCGCCTCTACAATCACTCAGCTCAAGATTCCTTCTGTTCCTCTCAGTCGACCCTTCAACGTCCAGGCACTAGATGGCAGCAAACTTCCTCCGATCACCCATCGCTCAGTCCCACTCACACTTCTGTGCTCAGGAAACCATGCAGAAAGCATCTCCTTCCTGATCATCAAGAGCCCCCATGCACCAATCGTCCTTGGGCTCCCTTGGTTAAAACAACATAACCCCCACATTGACTGGACAAGGAGAAGTGTCTTGGAATGGAGCCCTGCCTGTTTGTCTTTCTGTCTTCATTCTGCATCTCTCAGAAATGGAGTTATCTCTTCTCGAGAAGAGATCCCCAGTTTGTCCAAAGTCCCCACTGAATATCATGATCTGAAACAGGTCTTCAGCAAATCACGCGCCACTTCTCTCCCCCCTCACCGCCCCTATGACTGCGCCATTGATCTCCTCCCTGGTACCAGTCCCCCAAGAGGCCGCCTCTACTCGTTGTCATGCCCTGAGAGGGAGGCCATGGAACAGTATATCTCTGAGTCCCTGGCCACCGGAATCATCCGTCCCTCCTCCTCCCCGGCTGGGGCTGGATTTTTCTTTGTGGAGAAGAAGGATAAGTCACTTCGTCCATGCATAGATTATAGGGGCCTCAATGAAATCACAGTAAAGAACCACTACCCACTTCCTTTGATGTCCACAGCCTTCGAACTACTGCAAGATGCTCGCTTCTTCACCAAACTAGACCTGAGAAACGCTTATCATCTAGTCAGGATCAGGGAAGGAGATGAGTGGAAAACAGCCTTCAACACCCCTACCGGCCATTATGAGTATCTGGTAGTTCCTTTTGGTCTAACCAATGCACCAGCAGTATTTCAGAACCTGATCAATGATGTCCTTTGAGATTTCCTAAACACCTTTGTTTTTGCTTACCTTGACGACATCTTGATTTTCTCCAGATCACTGAAGGAACACAGGAGACACGTACGTCAAGTCCTGCAACGCCTGATGGAGAACAAACTCTTTGTCAAAGCGGAGAAATGTGAGTTTCACCAAGAGTCCACATCCTTCCTGGGTTACCTAATCTCTCCATCAGGCATCCAGATGGACCCAGCTAAGGTGAAGTCACTGACTGGCCAACCCCATCATCGAGACAACAACTCCAACGTTTCCTGGGCTTCGCTAATTTCTACAGGTGCTTCATCAGGAATTATAGCATAGCGGCATCTCCTCTTACAGCTCTCACATCCACTAAGACTCCTTTCCGGTGGAGCTTCGCAACTGAAGAGGCGTTTAATGAACTTAAGCGTTGTTTCACCACGGCTCCTGTCCTTGTCTTCCCCGACTCCTCTCTCCAATTCATTGTGGAGGTGGACGCCTCTGAAACAGGAGTCGGAGCTGTTCTCTCTCAGAGATCACTTCAAGACCAAAAACTTCACCCATGTGCATTCTTCTCCCGTCGACTCACATCCCCTGAACGCTACTATGACATCGGGGACCGTGAACTCCTAGCTGTAAAACTCGCCCTGGAGGAGTGGAGACACTGGCTGGAGGGGGCTGACCACTTGTTTCTTGTATGGACAGATCACAGGAACCTAGAGTATCTCAAGTCTGCCAAAAGGCTCAATTCTCGCCAGGCACGCTGGTCCCTGTTTTTCTCAAGATTCAACTTCACGCTGTCTTATCGCCCAGGTTCCAAGAACGTCAAACCAGACGCCCTTTCTCGACAGTTCTCCACCCCTCAGGACATGTCCGCACTGGACACCATCTTACCGCCCCAATGTCTCGTGGCCACTACCCGTCTGGAGGTGGAGAACCAGGTATTGCAGTCCCTTGAACAGGAACCAGGCCCTAGTAACGTTCCTCCGGGACGGCTCTTTGTCCCAGCTGCCGTCCGCCCCCAGGTACTGGACTGGGGCCACAGCTCAAGGTTAGCTTGCCACCCAGGAGCAACTCGCACCCTATCTCTACTACAGCAACGTTTCTGGTGGCCATCCATCATAGATGATGTCAAAGACTTTGTGGCCTCATGCGACACCTGCACCAGGAACAAATCCTCAAATCATCCTCCTGAGGGTCTTCTCAAGCCCCTCCCCATTCCCCACCGCCCCTGGTCCCACATCGCCCTTGACTTTGTCACTGGATTGCCCCCCTCAAACAATAACACATGCATACTCACCGTTGTTGACCGCTTTTCCAAAGCAGCCCACTTTGTCCCATTACCCAAGCTCCCATCAGCCAAAGAAACCGCCGAACTTTTGATCAACCATGTATTTCGACTCCATGGACTACCGGTTGACATAGTGTCGGACAGGGGACCCCAGTTTTCAGCACAGTTCTGGAAGGCTTTCTGCAGCCTCATTGGCGCCACACCTAGCCTTTTTTCAGGTTTTCACCCCCAAAGCAATGGACAGACGGAACGCATTAACCAGGAACTCGAGAAGTCCTTAAAGTGCATGGCCGCACATGATGCAGCTTCTTGGAGTCGCTATCTCCCCTGGGTGGAGTACGCCCACAACACACTTCTCACGTCCTCCACGGAAATGTCACTTTTCTAGTGCTGCCTTGGTTACCAACCACCACTGTTTCCCACCCAGGAGGAGGAAACTGCTGTTCCGTCAGCTCTAGCGTTTGTTCGTCGTTGTAGGAACGCATGGTGAAGAGCTCGTGCTCAGCTGAAACGTACAGTGAGCACATTCCAGCGTAAGGCTAACCGCCATCGTTTCGCAGCCCCCAAGTACAGAATCGGCCAAAGAGTAACGCTGTCCACATGTCATCTGCCTCTCAAAACCACATCCAGAAAACTGTCACCGAGGTTTGTTGGCCCATTCACCATCTCACGCATCATAAACCCATGTTCTGTCAGATTGACCCTTCCTTTGTCCATGCGACGCATCAACCCCAC
>JAAGKR010011946.1:0-12281 GCA_011419295.1 Clarias macrocephalus
GAGAGAGAGAGAGAGAGAGACAGGCAGACGCACGGAGAGAGAGAGACAGGCAGACGCACGGAGAGAGAGAGAGAGAGACGCACGGAGAGAGAGAGAGAGACAGAGAGACAGACGCACGGAGAGAGAGAGAGAGAGACAGACGCACGGAGAGAGCGAGAGAGAGACAGACGCACGGAGAGAGAGACAGAGAGACAGACGCACGGAGAGAGAGAGAGAGAGACAGACGCACGGAGAGAGAGACAGAGAGACAGACGCACGGAGAGAGAGAGAGACAGAGAGACAGACGCACGGAGAGAGAGACAGACAGACAGACGCACGGAGAGAGAGACAGACAGACAGACGCACGGAGAGAGAGACAGACAGACAGACGCACGGAGAGAGACACAGACAGACAGACGCACGGAGAGAGACACAGACAGACAGACGCACGGAGAGAGACACAGACAGACAGACGCACGGAGAGAGAGACAGACGCACGGAGAGAGAGACAGACGCACGGAGAGAGAGACAGACGCACGGAGAGAGAGACAGACGCACGGAGAGAGAGACAGACGCACGGAGAGAGAGACAGACGCACGGAGAGAGAGAGAGACAGAGACAGACAGACGCACGGAGACGGACAGACGCACAGAGAGACAGACGGACGGACGCACAGAGAGACAGACGGACGGACCCGCACACCGAACAGACTTTGGGACAGATGCTGATAGACCAAGGATTTTGTGAACATGGTCATTCACATTAATTTTAACTGTGTGTGTGTGTGTGTGTGTGTGTGTGTGTGTGTGTGTGTGTGTGTGTGTTTCAGTCTCCCCAAGTTCATGCAAGTTCCAACAGTAAAGTGACCTCACACAGCAGCTCCAGGAAGCCAGACATCCCTTCATCAGCTCCAACTTCTGGTCAGAAACACACACACACACACACACACACACACACACACACACACACACACACACACACACACACTTTAGTTCTTAATCACTGCGTCCAACACCAGAAAGCTCAGTTTCTTTCCTAATCTCTTTCCCTCGCCCCCTGCAGAGGCGGCATCGGATCAGAGCGACATCGAGGGGCGTGTCCTGGCTCTGAGGGCGGAGCTTCGCAGACGTAAAGCTGAAGTCCAGCGTCTAAAGAAGGAGCAGAGACTGAGACACAAAGAGAGACTGAAAGCTCAAGAGGCCAGTCTGCTCAAACAGCTGGAGGTAAGGACACACACACACACACACAAAATATAAAGATAGTGTAACGCTACACCTGTCTCTGTCCATGCAGTCCTACAACGACTTCATCGAGAAGACCAAAGCTGAGCTGAGTGAAGCGGACGGTGCCACTTCGACTAAACCACAGATCAAGACTCCGACGTCGGGCTCGCACAAGTCCAGAACCAAAACCTCCACCCCAGACAGGTCAGACGCCGTGTCCGTGCTGCGTCTCCTCTTTCATCTCAGTCCTCTCGGTGATGTGAATAAACTGTCACCTCTTCTTCACAGGTCTGAAACCGAGAGGAGTTTCACTGGGAGGAGTCACGAATCTGAATCGGAGATATCAGACAGGATACACACAGAGTCTCCGGTGCTGAGTGGTGCGTGAACACCAACACTGTCACAGTCTCAACTCTCACTGCAGTGCAGCTTGAAAATTTTATTTTCTTGTGTAATTTAATGTAACGAAGGAAATTCGTATATATTATAGATGAATTACATATAGAGTGAAATATATCAAGCCTTTTTTTGATATACTTTCAACGATCACAGCTTACAGCACAGATCTCATCTAATATTTCAAAATATTAGATCATTTAAAAATAATTCATGATACAGAAATTTTGATAAATTATGTTCAGATTTAAGAACATTTATGGTCAGGGCTCGTTTAGCATGAATTACTGCATCAGTGGGGCGTGGCATGGAGCCGATCAGCTTGTGCCACTACTGAGGCGTTACTGAAGACAGCGTTGCTTTGATGGCGGTGTTCAGCTCGTCTGTATTGTCGGCTCAGGTGTCTCACATCTTCCTTTTGACAGTAGCTCAGAGATTCTCTGTAGGGTTCAGGTCATGCCAGCAGTTAGTAGTAGTTTTGGCAGTGTGGGCAGGTGTACGTCCTGCTGAAAAAGCAAATCAGCATCTCCATAAAGCTTGTCAGAAGACAGGAGCATGACGTTCTCTAAAATCTAATGATAAAACACAGTGGACCAAAACCAGCAGGTGACATGGTTTTCAAATGAAATGCAGAATTTACTTTCATCTGAAAAGACAACTTTGGACCACTGAGCAGCGGTCCAGTTCTTTTTGTCCTTAGCCCAGGTGAGACGCCTCTGACGTCTCTGGTTCAGGAGTGGCCTGATACTAGGAATGCAGCAGTTGTGGCCCATGTCCTGTGTGTGTGTGTGTGTGTGTGTGTGTGTGTGTGTGTGTGTGTGTGTGGTGGCTCTTGATGCACTGACTCCAGCCTCACTCCACTCCTTGTGAAGGCCTTGAATCAGCCTTGAGACGATGATCTTAAGACTGCGGTCGTCCCTGTTGCTGTTGTACATTTGTATCGAATGTGCTTCGATACAGCACTCTGTGAACAGCCGACCCTCTCAGAGACGACCTTCTGTGGCTTATCCTCCTTATGGAGAGGGGCTCGATGATCATTTTCCAGACAAATGTCAAGTTAGCAATCTTCTCTATAAAGAGATGCACAATATTGATACTGTATGAATAGTAATTTACTCTGACTCCAAATGAAATGTTTTAATATATTGAGGTTTGAGCTATAAACTGTAATCAGCAAAATGCAAAAAAAAAAAACTTTTGCTTAATTTAAATTATAAAAGAGAATTAACTTTTCGCAGTATTCTAAATTTTCAATATTGATGTAATTTAAAACATGCCAGTCACACACAGACCAACTAACACCATCACATTGCATCAGTTGCCATAGCAACGCAGCATTTAGTATTATTCAGTGCAAAAGTTTGCGGTTTAGGAACCATGTTAGACTTGACCTTCATCACTTCCTCATCCTCACCATGCAACAGGAAGCACTTGACTGCAGTATTTAGCTCTGAGTTTGACATTAAATTAAAAAAAAAACCCACATGTGAACCCACACGCTCGTTGCTCTGTGTCTTTCCTTTCTCAGATGAGGATCCTCCCACCGTGACCCCGACCCCGGTGCTGGGAAGCCCAAATCATCTGAGCCCACCCGAACCGCAGCACGATGGACACACCCGACCCGAAAGCCCCGCCAAGCTGGAACCGGACGCCTCGGCCAATCGGAGCTTAGCGTCCAGCCCGAGGTCAGAGGTCATAGAGGAGCTGGAAACTCCAAGGGCGAATTTGTCCGAGTCAGAACACTCATATCCGGCGCTCAATCTGAAAAGCCGGGACCCAAAAGAGGATTTCTCCAAAAATGAAACGGAAATTGCTCTTGCTGTAAAAGACGGCCTTGAGGAGAGAGAATTTGTGAATAATTCTGAAGATATTAAATCCAGTTCCTCATTCGCAACTAAGCCAGAACCAGAAGAACCCAAACTCCCAGAGATTCCTTCACCCATAGACTCCACTCCAGATGTTTCCCCGAGAAAGGACGACTCGGAGCACAAACCCAGCGTGTCACCATCAGTCCACAGCTACAACGATGATTTTGAATCAGCGGTTCAGGAGGAAAATCGTCACCCTCACTCGCCTTCTTCTGAAGATCCAGAAGAACAATCCTACAGGTTCTCCTTCAGCAGCAGCGAAGGGGAGATAGAGGAGGAGATTAGCACCAAATCAGGGAATACCAGTGGTACCTGTGAGCAGGACAGACCTTTAGATCTCAAAGTCCTGGCAAAGGAAATCATTGATGATGCTGTTTATAGTGCTGCAAAGTCTCTAGTGGACGAGATGCCCGATTACGTCATCGGGGACCGGGTTCTGGTGAGCAAGACCCAGCCAGGTACTCTGAGGTTTAAGGGCTGGACGAGCTTCGCGAGCGGATTCTGGGCCGGAGTGGAGCTGGACGTATCTGAGGGAAGCAACGACGGCACTTACGATGGAGTCATTTACTTCCAGTGCGACGAGAAGCACGGGATATTTGCTCCTCCTGATAAGATCTCTCGTCTTCCCGAGACGTTTGAAAGCCGTACCAGAACATCGGCAGAGGAGGATTTCTCGTTCGATGATCAGTCCAACGAAATGGCGAAAACAACCGACCTGTCTGACGGCACGTTTCACAATAACAACAAGGAGAAAGAAGCGTCCGATTCAAAGCTGTCAGACTTTACACAAGACCTGAAGATTGACTCCGCTGCTGGTGATGCTGAGATCTTCCAGGATCCTCCCGTGTCACTAGAGAGAAGTGAAGACCTCGTCCTGGAACTTAAAGACATCTCAAAAGTTGAGGAAATTCAGAAAGATCAAACACCAGATATCCTGGACCTGCTGATCCACAGCGAGACGTCCACAGTGACCGAGGACCTTCAGAAACCTTCAGATGTTGGTCATAAGAAGACGAGCGAGGGCCTCACCGATGGATCGGTCGCGAACGAAGGCACATCCGTCACGACTCTGACCAACACGCTTGTGGAACGCTTCATGAGCGACGCCCTGAAACAGTTTCAGCAGATCAAGAAGGCGAAGGAGGAGAAAATCTCAGCCGCCAATCAGATCGCATTCCTCGATGAGGACGAAGAACCCAGCGAGAACCACCACTTCGACAAGGACCAAGATGGAGTGTCCTCTCCTGAGCTTTGTCACCCAGCGGTGAGTCTTTAATTATTTAGATTTTCTCTTTTATATCAGAATTCTGAATCCTGTCTCGGACCCGATACTGATCCGATACTGAGGTCTTTTCAGTTGCCATGCCGACTGTGTGTGAGGTTCTGTAGCTAAATTGTGCCAGTTTTGAGGAATACACACTTTATCGGATCAGTAGTTCCTTAATTATTATAAAATTATGAATGGAATTTTTAATCTGATGATAAAACGAGAAATGAGATTCGTTTTTGTCTCATAAATACTGTAAGTTAGTGATTTTTTACGTAAATTATTAACTTATTCAACGTGAGCATTCTCTCACAGGTCAAAGTTCAGTTTTGATTTACCTTCAATTGATTTTTTTTTCTTCTTGTTTGAGACTAAATCAAACACCCCAAGGCAGTGTTTTTATTATCGGTTGGTGATGGTGAACCAGTTCCCAGATATACATTTTCAAAAACAACAAAAATAATGAACATCGTGAGAATATGTTTATTGCTTGCAGCTTCAGTAGGTGGCCTTGAGCTGGAATTAACTAGGCGTCTGAAATACTACAAAGCTTTTTTTTTATTTTTATTTTTTTATTTTCAAAACGAAGATATTAATTCTCAACATTTGCTTCGGTGTAAAATATTTAATAGAACTGTTTGTGTATTAGATAACTGAAACTTTACTGCCTGGTATCGATGTGTATCAGTTTTGTTATTGAGCTCGTGATTTTAGTCACATGATATCGAGGTTGTCAGTGATTGGCTGGATCTCAAACGACCCACCGTTTCAACAGCAAGTGCACTAAATTGGAGGACACATTTTCTTTATTTTATACAAACGTTCCTGAAGACACAGATGATATTTTAGCAACTTATTTATTTAATTTAGCAACATTAATAATAATTTAAAAAAAACATAATCAAGATAAAGATTTGTCATTTATTGTGATCTAATCCTTAAATTTAGATTAAATCAGATTAAAAATCGATTCATGACCCGAGACAGGCTGTGTGACGGAATATTAGGGACGGAGGACCGAAGTTCAGGTTGAAGTAAACAGTTTTATCAGCTTTTTGTCTTCTGTAAACCGTACACACGCCTGAGATTAGGACACGGCACGAGACGAGAGAAGAGAGCTCGCTTTGGATTGTAACACAAAGTGTTTTTTAATTTATTTAGAAACACAATCAGCAGAACAACATATTTCTAACATTAATATATTAAAAGTGAAGAGGTCTGGAGCGGTTAGTTATCAGGATAGTTAGCTGGATAAAGTGAGTCTGACTTCCATTAAAATATTCTGTGTGGATAAAATCAGCCGGAAATATTCTAATTAGTATAATTATATAATATGTCCCGTTTTCATAATAATATAAAGTTAATATTTCTGAGTTAATTATGATATATATCCCTATATATATTTGTTATAAATAAATCAGACAGATATGTGATGTCTATTTATATTTATTATTACTGTTTTCTCTCTTATTTTATAATTTTTTTAAGCTACACTCGGATTATTTTATTATAAGTTAATTGTTTTAATAATAATTTAAGAATTACTAAACAGTAATTACATCAGTTGTATTTGATCCCTTTCTATGTATTTAATTATGAGTATTATTATTATTATTATTATTATTATTAATGTTGTATTTTTTAATCCTTGGCTCTGAGCTGTAAAAGTAAACTGCTGCCTATTGACTAAGTTCTGTTTGACGGTTCCGTGTCCAGGAGAGCCCGGTTCTGGGTCAGGAGTTGCTGGTGCAGCGTCTAGCCGAGCTGGAGCTGAACCGCGAGTTCCTTCACGTTCTCAACGACGAGCCGGACTGGTTCGACGAGGACTTCGGCCTCAGCTCGCGCAGACACGCTCAGCACAAGAACAAACTCCGGCAGGAGGAGCTCGCGTCCGCACCCGCCGCCAAACTCCCGCACGTCAGACCGCAGGAGGAGCCGGCCGCCCCCGCCATGGTGGTCCCTCACAAAGCCCCAGAGGTGGAGAAGCTGGCGAGTGCCGCCCTGCTGGAGATCTGGAAGAGCTGCGGGATGGAGTGCGGGGACCGGAGTCTGACCTCGGCGCCCAAACCTCGGGCTTCAGAGACGCTGCTGGGGGGCGAGAGCGGCGAGGAGTGTGTGCGCAGTTACAAACAGGTATCAGCTCCATTTGGAACACAGCCGAGGTTCAGGTCTACTGTGACTCTACTGCAGAAAAAAAAAATAACACCACCTTTCTGTGTGTTTCTGTGTGTTTGTGTGTGTTTGTGTGTGTGTGTGTTGTAGGCGGTGTTTGATCTGTCCTGGGAGCTCATGCAGGAAATCTATGCTGAAGATCCCAACACTAATCGTCCTCCCTGGATCAAACCACGGCGTGTTAATTCACCCTACATACACAGAATCACAGACACCAGCGACCTCACTCAAGTCCAGGTGTGTGTGTGTGTGTGAGAGAGAGAGAAAGAGAGAGAGAGGAGCATAGGTGTGTATGTGTGTAAGGAGTGCGAGAGGTGTGTATCAGGTGTGTATGTAAAGTGTGTGTGTGTGTGTGTGTTGTAATGTGCAGGAGTTCGTGACCGGTGAGGTTCTGAAGCTGTACCGTCTGAATAAAGAGCACAACCACAGAACTGACTGGCAGAAGATGCTCAAGTTCGGCCGAAAGAAGAGAGACAGAGTCGACCACATCCTGGTAACACGCGCGCACACACACACAGACCATGATCAGACAGACGTGTGGATAGATGAAGGGGACAGAGTGTTGACACAAACGGAGGAGGAGACAGAGGGATGGAGAGACGGGTGAATAAAGAGACGGAGTGAGACAGACAGACAGACAGACAGATGCATCACAGACGGAGAAATGAACAGTGATCCATAAACAGATGCATAGACAGATGGAGAGACGGATAAACATACAGTGTGTAGATGCCAGTAATGACTGTGTGTGTGTGCAGGTGCAGGAGCTCCATGAGGAAGAGGCTCTGTGGGTGAACTACGATGAAGACGAGCTGCTGGTAAAGATGCAGTTGGCTGACGGGATCCTGGACACGCTGCTGAAGGACACTGTGGATCTTCTCACCAACATCCACCAGAGGAGATCCACACGGGCTCTGTCCTGATCCCTCATGCCCTGCCCCCATCATTCAGGACCGAGCCCGCGGCAGCATGTCCTCCGTGAGATCCACACGGGTCATGTCCTGGTTCTGCTGCTCAGATCTCCTGTCGCTCCCTTTAAAGTCCTCTCTGTGTTCGGGACCGGACCGGACCGGACCGGGACACCGCTCCTCTCGTCTGTACAACTGTACCATATTCGCCTTTGTTCTCATTTTTCTAATTTATTTGTAAAGAAAAAAACATTTTTTTTTAATTTTGTGAAAATGTGTGAAGATGATGATGATGATGATTTAAGTGCATGTAAACACGTCTAAGCACATGCGGAACCAAGAGGAACCAATGGGGATGATGAGATGATTTAGAGACGAGTGTCTACCAATGAATTGATCTATAATATGTTATAGATTTTAAGTTTAGCAGAGTGTAATGATCAGAGAGTAAAGCGCGCATGATGAGAGATCATTGCTGTGTTCGGCGTCACTTTTCCGTCTGCCTTTACCGACCTCCATGTTAAGTGCCTCACGGTTTAGGCGCCCTAAGTAGCGCAAGAGCTGTTTTAAGCCTTCCTGTCGTGTGTCGAGCCAAGACAGCATGCTCATCTCCGAGCTCTTAAACCGTCATCCGATTCTGCCTTACAGCTGGACTAAAGTAGAGGAGTGTGCACTCGGTGGCGTGCACTCGGTGGCATATTCACCTGAATGGGGTTGTAGGAAAAACACACACACACACACCTCGCACATGGTCTTCTGTGAGATCTAAATGGGCCTCGTCCTGATTCTGCTGCTCAGTAATTACTATCTCGCACTCGGTACCGAACCTCGTCGTCTGCGTTTGATAGGCTGCGTCCTACATCTACACTTGAGAGTGTAAAGACATCACCTGTCCTTGAAGATGTCCTGATTGTGCTGCTCACACTGCTTTTATGCACTCTGTAAGTTGAGTTTGGGACAGAACCAAGAAGCAAGCTCTAAGAACTGGCCCTGTCCTGATTCTTTTACGTACTAAATACAGATGTTCTACAGCACAGGGTACAAGAGGACGTGTAGCTTGGGTTTCCCCTCAGTAGGAGTCCTTTAAACCCAGTGTCACACTTTCAAAAGCGTTTGCATTAAGAACAAAATTAGGATGAACATTTTAATATCTTGATTTTTACCCCTTATACACTCCTTAGGAATCTACCTATCAGCCTGCGTTTAGGACAGAACCGGGCAGTGCGCTACTTTCTTTTAGCTTTTTCTGCAATTGGGCTGCGTCCCGAATCACCTGCTCTGCATCCCCTGTACTGTTGTTGTTTAATGCTATGAAATTAATTCTAGCTATGCAGTACGAAGAATGCAACACACACACACACACAGTTGTGTTCCCATGCTCTACCTCTTCTAGGGAACTTCTGATAGCTGACACACTCGAACTTTACGAACTTTGTATTACAATTTTAGAATATAATCATGACCTGTATAAAAGTAATTATTCCTCACTCCACCGTGGTTCTCTGTAAACGCAGTTGCTTTCTCTAAGAGCGCTTTGTGCATCAGACGCTCTTTCAGATCTGTCCAAGATAAAGGGCTTTTACAAAATTACTGTCTCCGTGTTGCCTTTTAAAAAGACTCTCAATGAAGAAGCTCCCTACAGCCTGCGTTTAGGGTGAAACCCAAACACAAGCAGCCTTCAACGTTGTTGCTAAACTTCCACGATAAAACAGAGAGTTTCTGGTTTAAATATCGCGATCTATCGACACGCCCGGGTATCAGCACACGTCAGAGCGACGTGAGAACTTTGGGGTTCCACTCTTTAACAGCTCTGCCTCATGGAAGCGTCTGATATTCTGTAAGGAGGAGTGCAGCAGGGTGCGAGGCGGACAGGAGGACGGAGAACGCAGCACATGTGCACATGTACATAATGAACCTGAACGACCGTTTAAAATTGTAAATAAAGCTGAAATATTTGAAATAAACGCGTGCTTCCTGACTCTCTTCATTTCTGCGTAAACTTTACTGTGCTCGCTCTGCTACGTTACGGTTTCTATAGCAACAGCTCATTGAAATAAACTGATTAAAAAAACATGATCTTTAAGAAGTCTAACATTAAAGGAAGGAGTCTCCATTGTGAGGCTTTTTCCAGTAACAAGTTACGATTTTTTTTTCATGATAAATTCAATTTCATGGTTTTGTTTTAAGTAATCATAATTATTTTATCCTAAATTCAAACTTGATAATTTTCTTAACTCAACGCATTTTATTGCGCCTGGTCTCTTGTGGCCCTCCTGCAGTACCTTCACAGCCGAGCTCCACACTTTCAGAAATGTTGATTTAAAAACGTGTCATCTAGAGAAATTACAGGTATTTGTGCAATTGAACTTCAGGTCACTAGACAGTTGGCCACCAGGGCGACACTGATGTAAAATAATACTTTTTAATTAATTTTTTTACATCCAAAAAAAAAAAGCTTGACTGCAGCACTGGCGCAGGCTAACCGACATGTCGTTGAGCCTCGATGCTGGGATTCTACGTTGTGTTAAAAGTTCTGTAACTTTACTTTGTCTAAATGCGTTAGATCTTCATTAAAACCATTAGAACATCTAACGCTTAATATAAGCTCAAATATTTGCTTGTCAAACTTTTTTTCTTGTGTTTGTCATCTTAATTTTTTGCTCGGATCCCCCTTTTCTTGTGATTTTTTTTTTTGTTGTTGTTGTTGTTTTTGTCCATTTTAGAGATTTGTAAAGAGGAAACTGCTTCGGATGTAAAGAGTGAATTAGCTCACTAACTCTAGAATTTACATTAAACTCTTACACTTAGAACCCTAATCGCCACATAATATAATTCAGTCAGTTTCTATCGCTTTTTATTAGAATACCTTAAACATCTAGGACTCATCAGAACTCATGATTTAGGGACTTTTCCAAATTTGGTCCTAAATGGTCATCACGAGATGGTTGGAGATGAAATTCCTGATATTCAGGAAGTTTCTGAGACTTTGAAACGACTCGCTGCAGTGCGGGAGAAATCACAGCCTCCGTGGATCGGACGTGTTCGTATCACACGAGGCTCGATCGGATTGGGATCTGGGGAATTTGCAGATCAAGTCGGGGGCGTCTGTGCATGCTGGTCCCAGTGCGCGGTGGTCTGTGGTGCACTGGGGGTTCTGGTGCCTTTCTCTCGCGGCATGTGTGAGTCACGGGTGCCCCTGATGACCCTGTCACCAGTTTACTGCATAGAAGTTAGTGATCAGTGTTGTTCAGCTCATCAGTCAGTGGCGTTAATGTTCTAGCTGATTGGTGTAAATTCTCCGGATTAAACACACTGTAATTAGAATTTGCTGAGTTTGAGCTGTGAACACCAGACGCTAGCGTTTGGGACGCAGCCGAACACTCCGGAGTTGTTCATGAACCAATCTTCACTGCTCGTCTAAAGGTGAAATAAATAACCGTTGCCACATCTTTGATTTTTTAAAATGTATTTATTGTTTGTGTAAGAGAATGATTTACTTTTTAATCAATAAGAAAATGAACAAACAGCCACAGAGGTATTGATCTGACCTGAGAGGACACGCAGAGAGGGACGAAGTCTAGCCGGAATCCTGAACCAAGGCGAAAAGATTCTAATAATAAACATATCATAAAAATGATTCAAACATTCACCACTCTTATGGATTTTCATATATTTAATAGATTATCATTGATATCACAAAAAGCACTAACATAATGTATTTAAACAAATATATTGATGTCAAATAATAAACAATTATTTTCTAGTTAATTAGTTAAAGTGCCTAAAATTAGCAAAATCGTCTACTGAAACTAAAGATAAAATATAAAATAGTCTATTTTGTGAATTATGAAATGTATTATTTAGTTTAAACTTAATTATCCAATAAAATAAAGGAATGAATCCAGAAAAAATGGAAAAGCCTTGCACTCCAGAAAATCTAATAAATGATTTATATCATTATTTCCAAACAAACACAGCTGTCCTATCGAACCCGTTCCCAGTCGGACTGCGTCCCAAATACACCCGTAAACTTTACACTTCCTACATTAAACAGTGAGAACCTGCTGAGCGAAGTCCAGGCCGGAGTAAACAGCTTGTGTTTGTGTGATGTGTGTTGGGATTTTTTCTGATCTTGGGTCAGTCCTAAAGTTCAGTAAACAGATGCCTGCAAGCCGGACTTACTGTAACCTGAATCAAATAAACCTGGTTTAGAAGAACGTAGAGAAAGTGAGCCGGGGTTACGGGAAACCCCTCAGGTTAAAGACTTACAGATAGGATGCGAAATGAAATCAGGATTTCCTAATCCTACAGAAATTGCACCAAATTAAATCGGGATTACAGAAATGTGGTTCATTTAAGAACAAATGCAGGTGTCAGTACAAGAAGCTTGTTTAAAGTGTCATATTTATGTATTGATTATTATCGACGCTGAGCCCAGCAGAACACATGGGGGGGGGGGGGCGGGCCC
>JAAGKR010011947.1:7293-17833 GCA_011419295.1 Clarias macrocephalus
GTTCCCTGTTGAGTCTGGTTCCTCTCAAGGTTTCTTCCTATTGCCATCTCAGGGAGTTTTTCCTTGCCACTGTCGCCGTCACCCTTGGCTTGCTCATCAGGGACAATCTCATTATCTAGACACATTTTTCTTAAACATATATATGTTTCCATAAGTCTTCTTTTCATTTTCTTTTAATTTCTGTGAAGCTGCTTTGAGACAATGACCATTGTTAAAAGCGCTATAGAAATAAAATTGAATTGAATTGAATTAAAGAGGACATGAGAGAGGCAGCTACAGAAAGAATAGGAAAAGGGCAGGTACCAAGAGGGCAGGAGAGAGGCAGCTCCAGAAAGAAAGGAAAAGGGGCATCTACAGAGACAGCAGGAGTGAGGCAGCTACTGAGAGAACATGAGATGGACAAATGAAGAAAGAACAGGACAGAGGTGGCTATACAGACCTGATTGGAAAGAGGCAGCCACAGAGAGGGCAGGAGAAAAGCAGCTACAGAAATAATAAAAAAAAAGGGGCAGGTACAGAGAGGATATGAGAGAAGCAGCTGCAGAAATAATGGAAAAGGGGCAGGTACAGCAAGGACAGGAAAGAGAAAGCTACAGAAAGAATGGAAAAGGGGCACCTACAGAGAGGGGAAAAAAGAGGCAGCTACTGAACTGGGGAGAGGCAATTAAAGAAAGGACAGGGCAGGGCAGAGGCAGCTACAGACCAGATTGGAAAGAGGCAGCCGCAGAGAGGACGCAAGAGAGGCAGACACAAAAAGAACAGAAGAGAGGCAGCTACAGCCGAGACAGGACAGAGGCAGCTACAGAAAGAATGAGAAAGGGGCAGCAACAGAGAGGGCAGTAAAGAGGAAGCAACAGGAAAATTGAAAAGGGGCATCTATAGAGAGGACAAGAAGGAGCTACTGAGAAAATAGGAGAGAGTGGAAAGAACGGACAGGACAGAGGCAGCTACAGACCTGATTGAAAAGTGGCATCCAGAGAGGATGCAGGAGGGGCTCCCACAGGGAATACAGGAGAGAGGCAGATGCACCCCAGACAGGAAAAAGGCAGCTACAGAGCGGGCAGGAGAGATGCAGGAAGTGGAGGAAGCAGAAACTAAGAAACCACCAGGTCTCTGTCAAACATGGCCAGAGTATTTACACAAGGTGCTGTTTGCACAACAAAGAAAAATAGACCAGAGTGTCATTTCACAGTGAAACAAATTATATACTGTATATAGTATATGGGTATCAAACCAAAAGGTGGCTTAATGTTGTGAAACTATATTAAAGAGATCTTAAATTTCTTTCTGAATTGAAATAATGTTTATGAGATGCAAAGTGAATAAAAGCATGCGAGTGTGTGATCTTGATGCATGGAACACAGCAGTATGGAACATCTATACACATATACTGTACATGTTCATGTGTACAAAATATGTGACAGGTCTTTTTCTAAATGCAACCAAGCTTAGAATTAGAGCCCCAGTAATGTGACATTTTATTACAGGAAAAAGGTTGAACAAGTGAGTCAGTTCAATTTGGCTATATAAAAATTTACTGTTGACCTGGCTTCCAAACTCCCCAGATCTCAATCCAGCTGGCCACCCAAGGGTATTTCCACAGAGGGCCCAACCCTGTAACCCACAGCACCCAAAGGAACCTGCTCCCAAAACACCACAACACACCCCTAAGGCATTGCAAAGCCACACCTTGAGAAAATACCAAGGGGAACCTGAAATCGAGGTACTCGAAACCTAGGTGGGCTCCGCTACCCTGTATACAGGATAAAGCGGTGTAGACGGTGACTGACTAATCCAGCACTGTTAGCAAATGGTTTCCCATGACTTCATGCCAGTGTTTATAGCTGTGGCTGGCATTACGTTGCTCACCAATGACCCCATAATTCACGACCCGATGGTTGGCATCCTACAGACACACACCATTACACACCCAGACATACAATATTGGAAACACCAGTCAGCCTGCAGCACATATCTTTAGGCTGTGAGAGAAACTGGAGTATCCAGAGGAAACCCACCAAGCATGGAGAGAACATGCCAGAGGTGAGATTTGAAGCCCCAGTCATGGCGGTGTGAGGTGACACTGATAACCTCTAAGCCACTGTCCAAAAGAATCTGACTGCATTTTGGATATGTTACGAGTACTCCTGAAAGAAAAGTTAATAATAGCTAATTTTTTACAAAGTTAGGCTTTCTCACTTCTACCCAGCTGTCGATCCCTGCTGTGATAAATGTAAAAGTAGAGATGATTCCCTCATTCATATGTATTAGACATGCCCAAATTTGGAAAAGTTTTGGAGAGGTCATTCAAACCATGCCTCACATACTGAATTACAATCTTGAACCAAACCTGGGACCTGGTTGCCCTTTTTTGGCAATCTTTGAGAAAAGGTTAAGCGTTTAACCCCAGTTTGCATCCCTCCTGACCAGATGTTCTCTTCTATTGAGGTGGAAGGATGCCACCTCACCCACCCACGCCTGGTTGCTCAGTGATATTATGTTTGATTTGTCCCTTGAAAAGATTCATTACTCATACTGTATATCAGGTTTGAAATTTCAACAGCTGTGTGTGTGTGTGTGTGTGTGTGTGTGTGTGTGTGTGTGTGTGTGTGTGTTGGTTGGGGGGCTTCATTCATTTTTTTCATAGTCTCAGGTTAAATTCATAGTTTAATCTCCTCTTTTCTAGGATTGGTTTGTTTGTAAATGTAAACATGCTTGGTGTCTAGACTTGTGCATAAAGATACATGCAGGTTTACTGTTCATCGTTTAGAAACCATTTCCTAGACACATAAGGCTGGCTTGGAGTTGGGGTAGGGTTGTGTGTAAGAGGGTTATAAATCTAGCCTTGAAATGCACACTACATGTTCACTTTTGTATGTTATGTTTCTGGTAAAAATCACAAAAAAATGTTGTTGAAAGAAAAACGCTAATAATAATAATAATAATGTCATCATGTAATAATATCTGAAAAAGGATTTTCCACTTTTCCATTGCTTCTTATTAAATCAATGTTACTTTGAAGCATGGTTGTGTTTATGCACACACATTTCATATTGCATTTTTGACACCACTGAAAAAGCATCTCCAACAAAACCTAAAATTTGCTCGAAACCTTCCCAGCATGAGGAACGCCTCCTTGCAACTATACTGTACACCGTGTACAAATCTTGGCCTATTTCAGTCTAAGCAAGCAATTTGCAAAGAAAGCTATAAAACTTCACTGCATAGAAGGCTAGAAAGACTGCAAAGTCTGCACTGCAGAGAGCCGGTGCCTGGAACACAGCCATTGTAATATGAGTTTGAAGGCTGTGTTATATAAGTCTGCAGATCTTTTCATCCTCTGAGTCTCTCTCTGCATCTTTAGACTTGAACTGTGTCTCTTCCCTCGGGTGATTTCTTGATCAAAACTTTGTATCGTACCTTATAATTTATCTGGTTTTGAACCAGTGGGAGTATTAAATAATGCATCTGGCACGGTCTGGGGTGCATTCACAAGTCTCTGCAGATCAAAAACGTTGCCTAGTTGCCCTTGATTAGAGTGGAAGTATGTATAAAAGGAATGAAAGATGATGGAAGGCAATGCAGATAAAAACCTTTTTTGTTTGCTAATGCAGTCGTTTCAGAAGGTCACTAGGAAAGGCTTGTTTAGCGCCTAGATATTCTTACATAATCTTTCAAATGTGTGTCAATAAGACTTACAGTAGGTAACCCAATTTGTTATAAAATCTGCCATTTTGCAGGATAAGAGAATATGTAGAGCACCCTTAAGGATTACTTTGGTGAAAAGTGATTTATACTCTACATTGAAATGAAACTTCTTTCTAGTCATTACAGACGACACTAAATAATTCATGTTGATCTGTTGCAAATACCAAGTGCGGAGCGTGTGGGCTGTTTCGTTAGAATTGACACAGCGAGTGTGCAGAAAGTCCAGTGAGTCATTTGATAACCAGAGCACACGTTGAAACAAGAACTCGAACACATTAGCCAATCTGGCCACAGCTTTATGGGTGGAGTTAACCTTTTCCACTCACTTGCTCTGTTTCCTCAGGTATGATCTTCTCCAAAGCTTAAACGAGAGAGAGATTTCTACATTCTTTTGTCATCTTCATCTACTTCTGCTAAGGTGTTTTTACGGTTAGTCTTAGGGTTTAGGGTTAGAAATCAGGTTAGTAATAAAGCTAATGCAGACATTCTTGCTCTCACAGAAGATCCAGGAGCCTGCCTGATATTGATAACAGCTCTCCAATGCCTAAAAATCATATCCAATATCTCCCAATAACCCAATATTGGCGGGTGTCCTCCAGATTCAAGGAAATGCAGATTAGGCTATAATTGGCGTTACCAAATGGCCTACCACAGTAGTAAAAACAGGAATAAATACAATGGTCATCATTATATTATATTATCATATCATATGATTTCATATTATAAAATGTCATTGAGTACTGATGTCCAAGGGGATCTCCCTGAAATGAGATTTTGCAGGGTTGGATGTTTGCTAATCTGCTAATAAGGCAACACACCCATGAACTTACCCAAATGTTTCACAATTGTTTATTTAAAATTGAGCATTGAATCTGAGGCAAGAATCTGAATCAACCTTGTGTTGAAGTTGAGTGTTCATGTGAAACCAGGACTTTGTGCCGAATAACAGTTATGAGAATGACTCCTTCAAATTTTCTACCTAATCTCCTGCTACACTTACAGTATACACTTATCCCAGTGTTTTTCTAGTGCTTGGATACCATCGAGGTAGAAAGTTTTCTTAGTATGCCGGAGCCATGAATTCGTGTCTGAAACACTGGTCTCCCAGGAACTCATTTAATGGCCTAAACATGTAGAAATGGCTCGGAGTGAGATCAGGATTGTACAGGAAAAGTTTTCTGTGAATGTTAATTTGCTTTGTTCCTTTATTCATCAGAAGATTTCATCACAAGTCCAAGATGAACTCGAATACCCCTCGTATGTATCAAAATAAAAAACATTTCCGCAAGAACAATCAAGATTGATTAGCCTGTATGAGCACAGGGATTACTCATGGTGCGAGGTAAAGTCTGCTTGGTCAAGATGACAAGCAATTGCTCAAGGTTAAGGTTCGGCCTTATCAGCAGAGTTTTTGCGAAAGTCACATATTGATGTAACAGAATGTTTTGGAAGTTAAGTCAATATAGGAATTAGACAATATTATTCTCATCACTGCTAGATTACACGACAATCTTAAAAGTCTCTTCAGGTAAACGCTAACAAACAAGTAAACATTAAAATACATTCAGTCTCACTAGCTAACAAATTTAGCTTTGGAGAGTGGGAGTTAAAGTTAGCATCTTATTCAGCTAATTTAGCTACAGAAACTTCCAGCTGAGCAGATTACATCTGCAGGACTGTGGTGTTAAAATATGATACAGACAGTACTGTAGCTAAAAAAAAATAAGCTAGCTAAAAAGCTTCACAATATGTTAACAGGAAATGTTTAGTAGCAGCTGCTAAACAGTAACTAGCTAACTATCAAAAGAGCACAATTAGGTAACCACAGTTTGCTACAACAAGCATGTTTCTTTTATTGCATTTTATATATATATATATATATATATATATATATATATATATATATATATATATATATATATATATATATATATATATATATTTTTTTTTTTTTTTTAAGTCACTCTTTGTGAAAATGTAACAAAGCAAGTTATCCCATCTTTAATTATGTAATTCATGTCTATTTCCAAAGGGTCAAAAATCATCCCTCAGCATCACAGTGCCTGTTTAGGGTTTTATTTAAGCTAATAAGTAAATAATAGCACTAGGAGTACAATTGTATAAGGACAATAGTTCTACTACTGTATATAAGACTTAGGGCACGACGTGGAGCGCACCCTGGATGACAATTGGGAACGCAGGAGGAAACAGGAGTGTCTGGAGGAAACCCACCAAGCACGGGGAGAACATGCAAACTCCATGCACACAGACCCCGAGGCGGGAATCGAACCCGGACCCTGGAGGTGCGAGGCATAATTTCACGTTGAAACTTCCGAAAGTACTATTTCTGCAACATTAACAGTAAACACTAGCTTCTGTCTTGGACCTACACATGTGAACGCGTGCACACACACACACACACACACACACACACACACACACACACACACACACACAGAGTTACTTGCATGGCCACAAAGTCTTTTGCTTTTGTTCTTATAGTTCATGTCAAGGGGTTGTTTTGTGAGTTTGAGTCTTGGCTCAAGAACGTTGATGTATTTTTTACACATTGGTTTGAAGCGGGGAGGCATATCCCCGACCCCTCTGTAAGATTATACCCCTGCTATTAATGTCTGCGTTTTTAAATGACACTACATCATTTTGCAAATGCATACGGTAAATAGTTTAGTAAGTCGTGCATGTGTAAGTGTTTAGTGAGGTTATAGTTATAGTGTTTACCTATAATGTTTTCTATTCTTTTAAACTCTACTCTATTGTATTACTTTCTTCGGGAATCTAAACGGTCTCAAAATACGCCCTTGTTCATCTAAACGCATTCTGAAATGCAAATGATCATGCCAGTTGAGTGAATAGGCAAATTTGCTACTATTTTTTTTGCTACTAGTCCATTAGCCTCCTGGCATCTGAACATTTTGATAATGCGTTACCCGCTTCTCCCTGGAGCACTATGAGCACTATGTTAAGAGATCTATTGATTGATTGATTTTTTCTCTCAGTCTGAATCAAACAAACTAAAAATAAGTTCCACCTAGTAAACTCTAGATCCATTCAGTTTCATTATGTTCACAAGTACGAGCTGATCTGACTCCGATGTCTCATTTTTAAATATGTCCGCTCAGCATGATATATCTCGAAAGTCACATGTGTGTGTTATTTCTTGATTTCCATTTGAGATCCAGTGTGTTCTTCTCGGCCCGATCTGCGCATGCCCATACAGCCAGACTGTGAATTATGTTTGAGTTAAAAAACACATGGCAGATGTCCAAATGCAGCATGCTTGGACTGGTTTCATTATTCAGACATACCAAATGTTCTGGAGACACAGACGCTGTAATGCCTGCAGATGTGTGTTTCTATGGGCAAGGACGTTGTTTTTGGGAAATCTGTGTTTGTGCTCCACACCGCAGGAGAACATCACGGCCGAACCGCGCTCCCGTCAACCGCTCTGATCCGGCTTACTCACGGCTCACATTGCTTGTCTGGGACATCGGTTCCCACCCATGTGTTTTTTCAGTTGCAAAATCTTTCTGCTCATGCTGTTCTGTGACTTCCCGCCTTTCCCATAAACACCCCTCCTCCTTCTCGAATGAACCAGTCTTATCTGTAGTGTTGTGCAGAGCCATACTGTACATGTTCTGTCAGTGTGTACACACGGGAAGTTAAACAGTACTTATTGTCGCGTTGTTATAACGAACCTGTGGTCATGTTTAAACTTGTGTACAAGTAATTAAGAGTTTTTAATGCTACATTATGCATGTAATGAAAGTATCAAATTAAACAAAATACGGCATGACAGTCTCAAAGGAAACAAAAATAAAAATAAAAGTTTTTAAAAAAAAAATTTTTTTTAATCACTGAATATTGTTGCAGTAATTTAAATTTCATAATTACTCACCTTTGTTCCTGTCCGGGTCACAATGGAGCCATCTGTAGCATAGTATTAATGATACCTAACATAATAAGGCAAAAGTGGGTTTGTGTGTGAGTGTGTAGTGTCATGGCGGTGGCATGGTGGTGTAGTAGTTACCACTGTCACCTTGCACCCCTCCAGGTCCTGGGTTCTATTCCCATGCCAAGTCTGTGTGCATGGAGTTTGCATGTTCTCCCCGTGCTTGGAGGATTTCCTCTGGGCACTCTGGTTTCCTCCCACAGTTCAAAGGAGTGTAAATTAGGCTAATTGGCATTCCCAAATTGCCTGTAATGTGTGAATCGTACAAATGGGAATAACTCCGATGGTCACCATTGGCCTCCTGCGATGGATTGGCACCCTGTCCAGGCTGTACCCCCTAAGATTCCTGGATAGGCTCCAGGCCCCCACGACCCTGTATAAAAGGATTTGTCGATATACATCCATGGTCCCTAGTTGGTCCCTAGCCGGACTACCAGAGGTTCTTAGATGAATGGATGGAAAAAGTGTCAAGACGCTATCAAACACTACAAATGTCCAAAACCGCTGCAGTGCATTAAGAAACTGCATATGCTAATTCAGATCTTTTAGTGGTAGGAATGATTCATTCTGCTGATAATTTACTCTGCACTCAATTTCCCTAAAGCTTTTGCATTCCGTAAAATTTCTCTAAAACATCTAACGCATGCTAATATCCACTTGGCTCTTATGCCCTGCTCAAGGGCCGCATTAATGTGCAAAACCATAACCATGATCTTATCTCAAGGTGGAAAGTTTACTGACCAAACAGAGAGCCTATGCTGCTTATACTGCACGGTTTATGTGCTTTCTTTTAATTAAATGCTTAATGAATTATCTGGTTCACAATGTTGAAAAAAAAAAAAAAAACCCTGGCAAACTTCCACACAGTCAGTGTGCACTGTCAATCAATGTGCTTTATTGCAATTACGCAAGGTCATGTTCGAATGTTCCAGAGAGAGATGAGAGAGAGAGAGAGAGAACAGCAACAATGTTGTTGATGAAACTGAACTGCTCTGATCCGGCTAACTGTGTACCACATTTTGATCACTGTACACTTTTGGAAAGCACACTTTAGCACACATGTTAGCATGATTTGCAACGTTTCCTGGGAATGCATACAAAATACTAATAGTCAGTTATTTTTCAGTTCATCTTGGATTGAGTTGTTTATGTACAACATATTATGAATTCCGGGTTGCACATGTTGTTACATATTGTGGTCATTTGTAACATGAGCACAGCTACATGCTAACGCTAACTAATCCGGAACTAAAACAACGATTGCCACATTTATTTGCTGTTGTAAGTATGTCGTCTGCTCCCGTCGAGGGTGGACCACAGTGGACCATCCGATACGCTCACAACTTGGCACAGGATCCAGTGCCTGGGGTTTGGACATTGGCTGGAAATTGAACCCAGGCCTAATGCATGGCAGGCGAGGAACCTACAGTTACTATTGGCCTATTTATATAATTAACCACATTGTAATGAGTGAACACATAACCTTCTCCAGCATGATATGAGGCTTTTTTTTATTCAATAATAAAAATGTGATTATAAGGCCGAGTCTGTCACTTGTGCCGAAGCATTTTGGAGCAGAGGAAGGACTCAGACAGGGTAATAAGAGAAATCTGTCCCCAGACTCACCCTCTATCCGAATTCACCACCGCCCCTTCGTTTTAAATTTCAGCTTCATACATCGAACGACTCAAAATACAGACCGCTGCGCTCCATGTGTTTAGTGTTTACATAAACATACAGTATTTGTTTACACGCTTTACCAGATTTAAAAGAAATCTCACTTTTTTTTTTACAGTCATGTGACATAACGTTTCATTTACTATGCAGACGGTTCTGGCCTCGACTGATGTTGACAGCTGTTTGTCTTTCTCACCAGGGACTGACCATTTTTGATTCATACACTTTCACATTTCATACCAACTTAAATAATTCTTTTGACTGTGTGAAGCTGCTTTGCGACGATGAAAAGTGTTAAAAGCGCTATACAAATAAAATTTAATTGAATTGATGCATTTTCATGAAATCCCGTGTACTGAGGATTACCCTGGTTGATTATCCTCAGTAAGACGTCAAGTGACACGCTGACGTCTGACGATGCTTTCATCAGTGCGAACGATTTCAAATGTGCAACTCAGCACCCTTTGGGAGTTTATTTATAGATGGCTAAATGCTTGGACCAAATGAAAAGCAGACTCTGAGAGTGGATGTGATTTTTTTTAGTCAGACTGAGGGTATTCTATAGGTTTCTTGATTTTCTCTCTTTATTATTATTAATAATTAATATTATTAATTATTATTAATTATTTAATTAACAACAACAACAACAATAATAATAATAATAATAATAATAATAATAATTATTATTATTATTATTATAATTATTATTATTATCATTATTATTATTATATAAAATTATATATTATTATTATTATTTGTATTTATTATTTATTATTTTTCTTTGGCATAATTCTGCAGCTGGATTTAGGCCCTTTTGCTGAAGTTGCAGTGTTTCTATAAAGTAACCTGATTCATGCTGTGACTCGCTTTCTGATGCCCGCTCCCACGGCGATATCCTAAAGATGAACACGTCCCAAATACACTGGCTCATGTCTGGTGGAAACACCAGTTTCCCATTCGAGTTACGGTTTCTTCCTCGACTGTACATCAAGGAATTATATGCAATATAATTGTATGCAACCTCACACCGGTAAATACTCTGGACCTTATTAAAGGCCACTGTTTATTTCCAGAAGCTTGACTAACAGTCTTGGGCTGTGTATGTCGAGTGGAAAGTCAGAGAAAGTCTGGCGAGGTGCAACACTGAGCGTGTGAAAACACTACCCCCTACATGGGGGGGGGGGG
>JAAGKR010011948.1:6948-17832 GCA_011419295.1 Clarias macrocephalus
TGTGTTTGTGTGTTTTAGTGCTTGATTGTCTTTGATATCGATCACACTGTCGGTGCCATATGTGCTTCTAGCTCTTGAGAACATTCCTCGTCTTGATAGATATGGTCATAGTTTGGCGCACGCTCCAGATTGTGTGTGTGTGTGTGTGTGTGTGTGTGTGTGTGTGTGTGTGTGTGTGTGTGTGTGTGTGTGTGTGATGTGTGTGTGATGTGTGTGTGATGTGTGTGTGATGTGTGTGTGATGTGTGTGTGATGTGTGCGGTTTATGGTTTGCATAAAGCATGCTTCCAAGCACTTCAGTAGCCAAACATTTAAGTGGAGTCAATCAGTGTGTGTGTGTGTGTGTGTGTGAGAGAGAGAGAGAGAGAGAGAGAGAGTGTGTGTGCACACGTGTGTGTGTGTGTGTACGGTGCAGTAATTGGTTTGCAGGCCCTGGAGTCTTCCTCTCCCTGTGTGAATATTTTTCAGCAACTTAGCAAAAGCTTTCTCTCTCTCTCTTTCTCTTTTCTGCTCACACTTTCTCATATCTCTCTCTCTCTCTCTTTCTCTTTCTTTGTCTCTGTCTCTCTGTGTGTCTCTGTCTCTCGTTGTTGTGGTAACAGTGTGTGCTCCTCCCCATAGTCAATTCTGTGTGTTTGTTCTAGAAACTTTTCTCAGTGTGATGATGTAATGCTGTCTGTCTTCTCAGCGATGTAGAGAAACAGACTGGTGCTGGTGCAGGGCGTTTGTGTGTGTGTGTGGGTGTGTATGCGTGTGTGTGTGTGTGCGTGTATGTGAGCATCCAGATTGCTTGAGTTTCTTGTACAAAAGCTCTGTATCTGAAGAAATTTGTGTTGTTTCTGTTGCTGGTTTTGTGTATACACTGTACACACACACACACACACACACACACACACACACACACACACACACACACACACACACACACACATGCACCTTTCGTTTTCATATATTTCCGTTTGACTGCTGTGTGTGAATCAGACGTCTGTCGAGGCGGGGATTCGATACAGATTGTTCTGGACAGAAAAGATTTCTTAGGTTCCCGCGTTTGGAAAAACGTTCGAATGATATGATTGGTTTAGTCTTACAGAACCCCCCCCCCCCTCCTCTCCTTTTTTTGGTGCCACATAACCATCAGACACATATACATTTATACACACACACACACACACACACATACACTCACCCCATTAGGTATTCACCGGGGAGGGGGTTAAGAGCAACAGATGTTTGGTTTGGTTTGGTCAGACAATGAGCTCGCCGAGCTGCTGACAGCAGGCAGACGACAGGGTTTCAGATATCACCTCATCTCCACTCACCAAGTGTGTGTGTGTGTGTGTGTGTGTGTGTGTGTGTGTGTGTGTGTGTGTGTGTGTGTGTGTGAGAGAGAGACAGAGCTTTACATGCTGTTAGGATCCTATACCCAGCTTGTGGGTCAAGAGAAAGTGATTAAGTTATTTTGCGTCCTGCGCTTTCTTGCCGTCCGCTCGGTCCACACACTTGCCTTCTATTGATGATTTAAAAGAGAAAAAAACAAAGGGCTAATGCGTACACAGTCAACAAGGCCAGTGAAGCTTCAAGGTGTGTTTGGGTATAGTGAGAGCTGTTGTAACTGCAAAGCTTCTTCTGTTGAACGTTAGTAAATAAACAGCCTGTGTGTGTGTTATTCATGTACAAACACTTTGCTTTGAAGCTGCATTGTAGTAGATTTACATTTACGGCATTAGGCAGACAGTCTTATCCAGAGCAGCTCACATTTTATCTCATTGCTCATCTGGGCAGTTCAGGGTTGAGGGTCCAGGGGCACAGCGCTGGTAACTTGGTGGTGCTGGGGTTCGAACCTGAGACTTTCTGATCCACAGGCCGACTGTGTTTTTTTTTTTTTTTTTTTTTGTTATGTGTGTGTTTTTGGACGTCCTTTAGTGTTAACTTAAGATTTAATTATGCAATTCTCCTATTAAAAAACAAATAAAAATGTAGTCGTCTCACCTATATTATAGGTATAATGATATTATACAGCGTGTCTTGCTGTATAATATCATCTTTTAAGCTGGCGTTTAGTTATCACGAGTGTGTTCCTTCCCTCTGTAATGCTGGAATTTGTTGCTTTTTAAACCAAGCGATTGTGTTTGTATAGAACTTTTAAACCTGACGTCATGACACCTGGACAGCACAGGGTATATGTTACAGTACTTATGCCCCGGATACCAGCATCAAAAACTTCATTCAGACAATACATTGCACTGTGAGCAAAAAAAAAAAAATCAACGCCTTGTCTCCTCAGTAACTGATTCTGTCGTTCTGCATTGTCTCTGAACCATCTGTGTTGTTCAGCTGAATCCCAAATCCCTCTTCAACCTCTGAACAAGGGCTTTACTTGGTGTGTGTGGCGAACAAGGCATTCTACACACTACATACGGTAGCACGCTAGCTTAATTTTTTTTAACGCTATTTGAGATTCAGCCTCAGAACAGTTATATAGCTTATTAGTTAGAAACTTGAACTGTCAGTATTAGTTAACGTTAATCATTTTATGAATCGACTCTGACCGAGCTAAAGCTAACAACATCCAACAAATCACATATTTGTACACCAATCACGTTATCATGAGAAAAAAAAATCTTCTGCAACGTAAAATCCTTATTACTTTCTTCATTCGTTGTTTACGGACTTCTTTGTCTTTTGGACAAGTTACATGCTGCATGTGAAAATAAATCGGAGGACAGAAGCTATCAGTTGCTACAGTAGGCTACTTGTCTTTTTTTTTTCTTCTTCTTCTTCTTCTTCTTCTTCTTCTGTGTGACAAAGCATCAGGTAATCAGGTGAATAATCAGATAATAATCAATTAATATATATATATATATATATATTTTTTTGGCTCTGAAATACACCTCGAACATAATTTGCAACAAAAATACACGGTAGCCTAATGTCGTGTGGTAGCAAAAGGTCTATACACCTTCAGTAAGCTCCTCCGTCTCTTTGCTGTTCTTTGGCGTTAGCAGGGTCAGGTTTGTTTAGATTTTTGTCATGTCAGTGTTTCAGTACAACTTCCCGTTCCACATAAAGTCACACCTAAGAAGCAGTTTCATAGACGCGGGAAGTAAAACCACAGCAGCGTATTGGGTGGATGGATGGATCACATGGAGGAGGTGTGGACAGAAACACAGCATGAAACAGAAAACTGATACATTTCCGGATTTGTTTTTCAATTTCAAAAGAATACATCTCGAGTTAGTTTTACTTTAGTACGCTCCCTGTCAATGTAATGGACGTGAAGACCAGAATTGTCAATAATAATAATAATAATAATAATAATAATAATAATAATACTACGTGAAGAATACACAGATTCGTGTTGTTTCCTTTTTCTACTTTGGAGGAATCTTTCACCAGGTGCGATGTGTGAACCGAGGCTCTGCGTTTTGCCGCATGGTTGCAGGTCAGACACATTTGTGTCTTTCAGCAGATGTTATCAAGGGCGTCATGTTTCTTCAGCTGAACGAGCGTTGTCTTTTCTGTAGGTGTAACGAAATTAAAGCTGGACAGACGTATGAAAGCAGGCGTAAGAGACGTATACGAGGCTTAATCGCTATAAGTGGTGAGAGAAAGAGGGAGCGAGATACCGGAAGGAAAAGCCGCGGAGCAGTAAAACTAATCAGTGGCCGTGTTTTTTCATTGCTCTAGTCAACAGTGACACACCTGAGTTCTGCCGCAATCTGATCATCAGGAAACACAATTACACTTTCAGACTCAACAGAAAGCGTGCAACATCAGACTATTTTTTACATCTTCAGAGTGTTGCTGCATTACAGGCGACACGTGAGCTCCCGTGCTTCTTAAGTCTCCGGGTCGACGTCTGTCTTTCAGCCCGCGAGCTGTTAGAGGAAAGCGAAGGTCAGTCGGAGGTGAGCGTATTGGCAGGATCTGATCTGCTCAATTAATTATACAACAGCAGAGGGTCATTTTTAAGTCTCACTCGCTGTCTCCGTCCAGAAAAAAACTGACTTACATAAACTTAATTCTGATTTATTTCAGATGGTGATGATATCTAAGGAAATGAGATGTTAATACAGTAAGGCATACAGTATGAAAAGGGATATAAGAAGGAGTCAGTCACGTAGGGGATGTGCTGTACAAGAAAACAACTGCAGGGACCTGTATCTTTAAGAGGACATAGGTCTCCTAAAGCATGTCTGCAAACACTCCGGATGAAACATCCCGTAGATAATGCATTTTTTTCATACTTTGTTCTCACTTTACAGCGTTTGGCAGACACCCTCATCCACAAGGAGTTACGTTTATCTCGCTACACATCTGAGGGTTGCTCAAGGGCCCAACAGTAGCAGCTTGGTAGCAGTGGGGTTTGAACTTGGGACCTTCTGATCAGTAACCCAGAGCCTTAACAGATTGCACATCACTGAGGTCACGTCATGGAAAAAATCTAATTAACTTGTTTTAACTCCAGCCAATATAAACATAGAAGCAATAAAAAAAGTGCTTTTTGTTTTTGTTTTTACCTGGGACCCAAAAATGACTAAAAAGTGAATTAGTAAACAAAGTACTGAAAGTATTGAACTACTCCCTTTAAATGCACCGTTTTAGTTTCTATGTAAATGAGCTTGTGCTGAGCCACGCCCTTTCAGAGAACTGCAGTGTGAGGAACATGCCGGGGGAGGGGCTCTTCTTGTAAGAGTCATTTATTTGTAATATCTACATTACAGCACAGTGAAATGGTTTGGGTTTAGGGCCTAGCTTAAGCATGGCTGGGACTCGAACCACCAACCTTCCCACTAGTAACCCGGGGCTTTAACTGATTGATCCACCACTGAGGTCACATTAGGGCAAGAATCTAATTGGCTTAGTGGTGTGATGAGGTCCAGTGCCAAGAAGAGTATTAGACTTATTTTCCAGTAGGCATTTAATTCCTTTTATACCGCAGCTATTAGCTACAACTTAATCACTTACAGTATACTTTGGCAGACATATAGATTCGTTACATCACACACAGGTCTCCTTCAGTCCGTTATTTTATTTATGTATGTTTGCATTTTCGGTCAGTGGCACGGTGGCTTAGTGGTCAGCACTTTCTCCTTGTACCTCCAGGATCCAGTGTTTGGTGGGTTTCCTCCCACAGTCCAAAGACAAGCAGGTTCGGCTAATTGGCGTTCCCAAATTGGCTGTAGTGTGTGTGTAGGGTGTACCCTGCCTCGTGCCCTAAGCCTCCTGGGATAGACTGGGATAGTGAATGAGCTTTTTCAGAAGTTTAACGAAACCTAAAAAAATCAACATTGAATCGGGATACGTATAAAACAGTGATGTTTATAGAAAACAGCCCCCTCGGTATCATGTTAATATCGTAACAGGTGTTCCCTGTTGTTTCCCATCTCTACTGAACAAACACTATAGAAAGGACACCTACTGTAACATGACTGCTTTTGCCTTGCGGAGCTGCCGTTGCTGAGAGTCCATCACCACACTATGACTCGATGGCAGTTGAACCCTGTGCATGATGTAAGCAAAGGATGAGAAATGTTTCAGAAAGTCAAGACGACGTTATTAGTGCCGTGCTGCCTCGGGTGTCTTAGAAGGTAGAAAGGTAGTCACTAGAAAAAACACATACGCTAACAGTCACTGAGCTCAGAAGCATGATCGCCGAAGAGACGGGAGTAATTCTGTGACCGATCTGACTTTCACATTAGAAATCTAAACTGCAAGTGGTGTAGTATGCTTTATCTACTCTTGTACACACACACACACACACACACACACACACACACACACACACACACACACACACTGTCTGTTCTCTTTGCGCTACTGGCTCATCAAATAGACGAGAGAGTTGTATGGTATCTGCAAGTAATCAGCTTTACATCACACAGTCGATATGGATTGGACCACTAGCGGTTTATGTGGTGCAGTTGATTCTCCAACACAAGGTTTTTTTGTTTTGTTTCGCTAGATCCTTCAGTGTATGTTGACTGACTATGCTCTAACTTCATCCTCAGGATGGTTTCTTTTTCTTCAGAGCAGAGGAAACAGCATTTGCATAGAAGCAGCAGTGATTCATGGGTAGTACCACGCCTTCCTTGGTTAGAGATAGAAAGTCATGATTGCATTTTTTAATAGAAATAGAGAGCTGAATGTGCTTTTCGTGTCTCTTTAGCCATCAGAACAAAATCCCTTAGGTTAGGATAGGTACTGTACATGTGCTTTAAATGGAAGCGGTATTATAGTGACAGTTTTTTTTTTTTTTGGTTAGCGAAGTGTACTCTACATGACTTTGCTGACCCGTACACGCCACCTTTACCACGGCTTTTGGCAGACACATTAATCTAGAGTGACTTATAGAAGTGCTTCTATCAATAAACGCATCGTTATGATGAACCGCTGTTTCGCCATCAGGTCTGGAATATACTCTGGGATGCGGGGCTCCGTGCAACACCACGTTTTTTTTTTTTTTTTTTCCCACACATGTATTGAAGTAAATAATTTAACCATACCGAATGTAGGCCTTGTTCAGAATCCATGCTCCAGGTGAGACTTGAACTCACACCCTCAGCATCACTCCACCTGTACTGCTGTATGAATACCGCACGCTAACCAATTGTGCCACTGGAGCGCTCTGTGTATATGCGTGTTGTTTACTATTGTAGTGATGTAGACACTACGCAACTACTCAAGTTAAAGCAAGAGATACAAGAGAAGGTGTGGAGGAAATATTTACAGTGTCGGTTCTGCAATGAGCTCTGGAGTTACAGTGCCAAAGAAAAGAGCCTAATAATAGCAGGAGTTTTGTTTTGCCAAAAAGTCATGATGTTTGTTTGTATTATTTTCCCTAATCTTGCAACAATTTGGTTCAGACATGCTGTATCATGTCTTACAGAAGCACTGTAATCTTTTACCAGGGCATCACACACAAATAAACAGATCGACGAACTGGATTCAGGGATCTGCGGCGCTTCAAGGCTGATGAATCCAGTTTCCTCTTTAACTCTTTCTCATGGTGTGTTTGTTTGTTTGTTTGTTTGTTTGTTTGTTTTTGTCAGCCAGTCGATAAAAATGGGGTGCATGATTCATCATGAAAGAAAACAAATCATGAAAATATCACTCATAGACTGATAAAATTATATTCCTGAAGTGTTCACGCTACACAGGAGTCAGGTGTGAGGAGTCACCGCGCTCTGAAAACAAATGAAAGACTTAATTTCCCAGTGCTGTGCGATGTACTGTAGGTGAGAACGCAGGTGACGTTAGGATTTCCTAAACTCCTCTGTGTGTTATTTATAGTCTGTGTGTGTGTGTGAGTGTGTTTTTTCCAGTGCACTGTTGTTTCGCCAAAATAAGCTACACAGATTTTAAAATCAGGATTGAACAATTTTTCAAACTCAAACCCAGGCCTGCTTTGTTCTCTTTTTTGTTGTGTATTTTATAGGCAGCACGTAGCGGTTAGCACTGTAGTCTTGCACCTCTGTGGCCGTGGGTTCAATTCCCACCTTGGTTCTGAGTGTATTGAGTTTGCATGGTCTCCCCGGTCTTGGTGGGTGTCATCCTACATTCAGATGGTCCCATGACCCTGTACAGGATAACGAGAATACTTTGTGTAGTTTCTTTTATCCTGTCAGTTTATTAACTTTTCAGTTCAGTCCTTCTCAAAGTGAAGGGTGCAGGAGTAAGTGTGTACCAGTGTGTCCATCTTTAAATCTACTGACTCTCATGTGTGTCGTCTCATGTGTACATCGAGTGCAGTCACTGTTGCTTTAAAGCATTTATTTCATATTGCATTTGACCTTTTTTTTTTTCTTTTCTTTTCTTTCCTCCTTATCTAACATCACCACTGTAACGTCTGGTTAGATGAGGATTGGAAAATAATTACACTGGACTAAAAGGTAACTCTGCATCAGAAAGTCGTTTGCAAACTACTTGATGCAGAATACTTTCCTAACCATTAGAGATGGGGGAAGAAATTTGGTTTTGTATCGCGCTTATTTTGTTTTCTGGCAAATTCATGTATCTTCACATCGTCTCCAAAATCAGTTTGGTAAGGTGTTGCAGTTCCTCTATAATCCTACAGATGGTGCACTCTAAACTATTCCCATTGGCGGGCAGTTGGTAGGAGAAAATTATTTACCAAGTTTAGCGACCATATCCTCTTTGCTTCTTTTCTATTTTTGAAGTTAATAAGGAAATAAACAATGTAGCTTGTCATTATGCCGAGAAAGCACAAACGTCAGGAGATTTTCCCAGGTCAGAACGACCGACACCGGAGACGCCTTCCAGTCAACTTCACCCGGACTCTGAGTGAATCTAGTTTTAATGTGTTCATGTGCAAAACCACTCTGTAAGTTCTTTTATACACATTAGAGCGAGTGCAGTAATATATAGATTAATCAACAGTAATAAAAATTACCCAACATGTTCCGACCAATCAGAATGCAGCATTCAGTAGCACTGCGGTTTATAAGATATCAGAGTTGTGAGGGCGAACGTACTGTACAGTAGCCGTAGTAAACATGTGCTCTGTGGTGAATTAGAGTTTCTATGGCAATGTGTGAGAGCAGACAGATCGGCCCTGGTCATGCTGAGATTTCCACCGTTGCATGAATTACTGGTTATGGGCGAGCGTGATTTGATTACCAAATGTGATCCAGGTGAAGTTGCCCTGAACGTCTTTACATACATGCATGTTATACCACGAGTGCTGAACCCCCCTCCCCTCCGGCCCACAAAAACGATCAGACACGATCAGCACAGATCAGTGCTCTATTCGACCGGAGTCCGTCTGTCCATCAGACTTCAGCAGACCGTGGACACAAACATTAAGTCTTCAGGATCCCTTTACCTTTTCCCTTCAGTTCTGCCTTAGAAACAAATCCTTCTTTGGCTGCAGTCCGTTACTGTATGTTGTTTTTGTGTGTGTCTCTTTAGTGTCTGTCTGTCTCTGTCTTTTGTTGTGAACACAAATAGAGGTGCAGGTGAGGTTCCTTTTCGTTATGTGAAATATGTCATTTAAATATTACACGAGATTAATGAAGGATTAGTATCATGTGTGTATGTTTGGGTGGGTGAGGTTTTATTTGTTTATTGATTGATTGATTGATTGATTGATAGTGTGAACATGGATTTAAATGCTCATTGGTTTGCTTTCCTTAGAGCCTCGTCAGATTCCTGTCTGTCTCTGTCACACTCCAGCATTAACTCATTTAATCCTGCCATCCGTTGATGACTGGCATGTTTACATAGACAAAGTGCATGGCACCGTCCCCACCCCCTCCTTCCCTGACCCCTGAACCAATCAGCACTCAGGGTGGAGAGCTCATTTGCCTTCTTTGTGTGGAGCTGGAGGAGCAGAGGAGGCAGAGCAGCTTCATGCTCACAACTGCTGCCTTTTATTTCTCTTCCTTTTGGCTCCTAAACTGCTTGACTGCCGTCATTCAGACTTTGCCGCAATCTTCACCCTCACGCCGGGAGACGGGGGTTAATCATGTTACTGTAGTGTCACCCTCAGACGTGGTGCGCCGGTCACAGCTCGTTATCGGTCGCCACGCTCTCCACGTGTTCAGGATGGCCCATGGAGCGACATAGCCACGGCTGTCACGTGGGAAGCGTCAAATCCAGCACGTGGGTATTCTGTTTTCTTTCTAGCGGTGTGTGCTGATGGTGAGCGAGTTCTGTTACATGTTGTTGTTTTTGCCCACAAGCTTAAAGTATGTTCTCCTCAAGGTTTATGGACGAGATCTGCATGCGTACACAAAGTTCCATGTCTGTATGAGACAAGCGCTCCTTTTGCAGTCGACGTTTCCTTCTAGAAAGTTGGACAGAAGGGTTTTTTTAGTGGTTGTCCATAGCAACAGCTCGGGATGTCTGGCAGTCGAGGTGTCTGCTGAGATGTACATTTTCTACGTCTCCGTGTACAATTGCGACGATGTCTCCACATCTGACAAATTGAGTTATAGATTTTAATTTATTTGTACCTAGGACTCCTCACAGAGAACTGTGGCGTGGTTTACATTTCTGTGTTCCGTTCTGGATCTGTGTTAAAAGGATGACCATGACGACCATGTTTTGAAATATTGAGCAGGTGTTGTACGGTAAGTTTGTGACAACACTTTAGTGTTAAGTGCGTGTATGACCGAAGTCTCATTACAATGTTGTGCATCGAGATTGTGAGTAAAGTGTCTGTCTGAGCCGGTTATATAAGGAAAAAAAAAACTAAACAAAATGGAGCATGACTTACTCTTAGTGTCCATGATGGACACCATTTCACTTACTAGTATTCTTTTGAAAGCTTAACAAACAGTGAGGCATTTGATCTCATGCAGCACTGCATTATGGATGTGACCCCTACTGTAGCTCACGGCATCCTCATCATCCCATTTGAGCAGACAACACTCTCCTAGCCAACGGCTAGTTAGGTCTAGGTTAAACCGATTAAAATTAAAATATCATTTTTGTCTGTTTTGTTTCGTCCCCCCAATTTAGCGCGATCACCAAAGCACACGAGGTCACCGTCCATCCCCGTCCATAGTACAGTTCCACAGCTCAGGTCAGTCAAAGATCCCTGTGAGCATCGGTGCAGAACTTCTCCCTGAATATGAAAAGACCCATCTGTGTTTTTTTCTTTTCCATGTTAACTAGCCAGAATAACAATAGTGATGTAGGGCAAGACAAAGGAGGAAGCTCATAATCGAGGAAGTGAGCGGTGAGGGACGAAACAATAGCCGTGAGAGTTAACTGTCAGGCACTTTCCTGAAACAATGCCCTGGATGGATCCCCGCAGAGATGCAAAAGGAAACCTCAAAAGGAAAAAGGTTAGATAGTCAAAAGTAACAGAGCTTATAGCTTTGCTTTAGCTCGTGTGTGTGTGTGTGTGTGTGTGTGT